>WNWK01008394.1:0-84993 GCA_009830355.1 Cherax destructor | reverse complement strand
AAAAAGGATGTGTTGCATGAGACTGGGAGTGTTGCTATTATGTATTCTATGCACCAACATGAAGACAACTTGTACACAGTGTAAGGTGTTTTCAATTGTGGGGAAAAAACGCATCACAATCCAATGCATAATGGGAGATGTACGCGTATTAACGAGCCCAGCGGCCAGTTAGTTTTGTTTAATATCTTTATTATGCACCCCATACCCATCCTGTGGGCGGTAGTCAAAATATTACAGAGGTATATAATGGGTCCAGGGACTGGAGCCCAAAGTTTTGATAATTGAGCAAGTTACAAAGGTAGAATAATCAGCAGCAAAGTAGAATAATCACTTAACGTAAAACCTGACTAATCAATTCAATGTAATGTATGAATGAACGAATGAATGAATGTAAAACCTGTTAAGAATAATACATACTTAGCTAATTATTCCCACAACACTTACATTATAATGACCACGTAAACTAACTGCAATGCAATTAATTGTTTTAAATTGTTATCTCACTCAATTAGTTGCATTGCTGCAATAAATTACTACAATTAATTGATATGTTCAACTTATATTCAAACTTTATAACTTAGATATGCAACTTTACTTATTTTATAAATTATCAACCATAACTGAAGGGGTAGGCGAGTTTCAGTGGGGAGAAATAAATGGGATTAAGTCAGGAGTATCTGAGAGAGTTAGAGCTAAGGAAGGGGTAGCAATAATGTTGAAGGATCAGTTATGGAAGGAAAAGAGGGAATATGAATGTGTAAATTCAAGGATTATGTGGATTAAAATAAGGGTTGGATGCGAAAAGTGGGTCATAATAAGCGTGTATGCACCTGGAGAAGAGAGGAGTGTAGAGGAGAGAGAGAGATTTTGGGAGATGTTAAGCGAATGTATAGGAACTTTTGAACCAAATGAGAGAGTAATTGTGGTAGGGGACCTAAATGCTAAAGTGGGAGAAACATGCAGAGAGGGTGTAGTAGGTAAGATTGGGGTGCCAGGTGTAAATGATAATGGGAGCCCTTTGATTGAACTTTGTATAGAAAGGGGTTTAGTTATAGGTAATACATATTTTAAGAAAAAGAGGATAAATAAGTATACAAGATATGATGTAGGGCGTAATGATAGTAGTTTGTTGGACTATGTATTGGTAGATAAAAGACTGTTGAGTACACTTCAGGATGTACATGTTTATAGAGGGGCCACATATATATCAGATCACTTTTTAGTTATAGCTACAGTGGGAGTAAAGGTAGATGGGATACAAGGAAAATAGAATCAGTAAGTAAGAGAGGTGAAGGTTTATAAACTAAAAGAGGAGGCAGTTAGGGTAAGATATAAACAACAATTGGAGGATAGATGGGCTAGTGAGAGTGTAGGCAATGGGGTTGAAAATGTATGGGATAGATTTAAAAATGTAGTGTTAGAGTGTTCAGCAGAAATTTGTGGTTACAGGCGAGTGGGTGCGGAGGGAAGAGGAGTGATTGGTGGAATGATGATGTAAAGAGAGTAGTAAGGGAGAAAAAGTTAGCATATGAGAGGTTTTTGCAAAGTAGAAGTGATGCAAGGAGGGAAGAGTATATGGAGAGAAAAAGATAGGTTAAAAGAGTGGTGAAGCAATGTAAAAGAGAGCAGATGAGAGAGTGGGTGAGATGTTATCAGCAAATTTTGTTGAAAATAGAAAAAGTTTTGGAATGAGATTAATAAGTTGAGGAAGCCTAGAGAACAAATGGATTTGACAGTTAAAAATAGGAGAGGAGAGTTATTAAATGGAGAGTTAGAGGTATCAGGAAGATGGAGAGAATATTTTGAGGAGTTGTTAAATGTTGATGAAGACAGGGAAGCTGTGATTTCTGTGTAGGGCAGGAGGAATAACATCTTGTATGAGTGTGGAAGAGCCAGTTGTGAGTGTAGGGAAGTTCGTGAGGCAGTGGGTAGAATGAAAGGGGTAAGGCAGCTGGGATTGATGGGATAAAGATAGAAATGTTAAAAGCAGGTGGGGATATAGTTTTGGAGTGGTTGGTGCTATTATTTAATAAATATATGGAAGAGGGTAAGGTACCTAGGATTGGCAGAGAGCGTGTATTGTTCCTTTGTATAAAGGCAAAGGGGACAAAAGAGAGTGCAAAAATTATAGGGAATAAGTCTGTTGAGTGTACCTGGTAAAGTGTATGGTAGAGTTATTATTGAAAGAATTAAGAGTAAGACAGAAAGTAGGATAGCAGATGAACAAGGGGGCTTTAGGAAAGATAGGGGGTGTGTAGACCAAGTGTTTACAGTGAAACATATAGGTGAACAGTATTTGGATAAGTGTAAAGATGTTTTTGTGGCATTTATGGATTTGGAAAAGGCGTATGATAGGGTAGATAGGGGGGCAATGTGGCAGATGTTGCAGGTGTATGGAATAGGAGGAAGGTTACTGAAAGCAGTAAAGAGTTTTTATGAGGATAGTGAGGCTCAGGTTAGAGTGTGTAGGAGGGAAGAGGACTATTTCCCAGTAAAAGTGGGCCTTAGACAAGGATGTGTGATGTCACCGTGGTTGTTCAATATATTTATAGATGGGGTTGTAAGAGAAGTGAATGCGAGGGTCTTGGCAAGAGGTGTTGGGCTAAAAGATAAAGAAGCAAATACAAAGTGGGAGTTGTCACAGTTGCTTTTTGCTGATGACACTGTGCTTTTGGGAGATTCTGAAGAGAAGTTGCAGAGGTTGGTGGATGAATTTGGTAGGGTGTGTAAAAGAAGAAAATTGAAAGTGAATATAGGAAAGAGTAAGGGGATGAGGATAACAAAAAGAATAGGTGACGAAAGATTGGATATCAGATTGGAGGGAGAGAGTATGGAGGAGGTGAATGTATTCAGATATTTGGGAGTGGACATGTCGGCGGATGGGTCTATGAAGGATGAGGTGAATCATAGAATTGATGAGGGAAAAGGGTGAGTGGAGCACTTCGGAGTCTGTGGAGACAAAGAACCTTGTCCATGGAAGTAAAGAGGGAATGTATGAGAGTATAGTTATACCAACGCTCTTATATGGGTGTGAAGCATGGGTGATGAATGTTGCAACGCGGAGAAGGCTGGAGGCAGTGGAAATGTCATGTCTGAGGTCAATGTGTGTGTGAATATAATGCAGAGAATTCGGAGTTTGGAAATTAGGAGGAGGTGAGGGATTACCAAAACGATTGTCCAGAGAGCTGAGGAGGGGTTGTTGAGGTGGTTTGGACATGTAGAGAGAATGGAGCAAGACAGAGTGACTTCGAGAGTGTATAAATCTGTAGTGGAGGGAAGGCGGGGTAGGGGTCGGCCTAGGAAAGGGTGGAGGGAGGGGTTAAGGAAGTTTTGTGTGCGAGGGCTTGGACTTCCAGCAAGCATGTGTGAGCGTATTTGATAGGAGTGAATGGAGGCATATGGTTTTTAATACTTGACGTGCTGTTGGAGTGTGAGCAAAGTAACATTTATGAAGGGATTCAGGGAAACCGGCAGGCCGGACTTGAGTTCTGGAGATGGGAAGTACAGTGCCGGCACTCTGAAGGAGGAGTGTTAATGTTGCAGTTTTATAACTGTAGTGTAAAGCACCCCTCTGGCAAGACAGTGATGGAGTGAATGATGATGAAAGTTTTTCTTTTTCGGGCCACCCTGCCTTGGTGGGAATCGGCCGATGTGTTAATAAAAAAAAAAATAAAACTTTTTATTATTTTATTATTATTATTGCTTTAATTTGTTTAATCTGATTTAATTAATTTTATAATGAAGACAAAAGTACAAAACTATGTTCAAATTTCATAGCTTAAATACTCACCTTTACTCATTGTATACTATCTACAAAAATTTTTACAATTTAGTTTTAAGTTAATTTTAAGTCTGCCCAAAATGCCCTGCATACTAGGAACTTTTGGCATGTATACCTCATGTAATCTCAATAACCAAATGTAATTCTTTGTATCATGTCCAAATAAAAATATTATTATTATTATTATTATTATTATTATTATTATTATTATTATTATTATTATTATTAACTTACAAGTTACAAAGGTATTTGGTCAACTAACTGAGTCTTTTCCGATGACTTACCAGTCCACCCCTTTAAAAATTATGGTTTAATTATAACTGTGTTCTATTGCCGTTTTGATGTTATATTATACTGTATAGTTATATTACATTTTAAATATTACATATTAAATTATTCTTACTCAAGATTGTTAAATATTAATTGTTATTTTACTATTATTATTAATCAACTTAATGTAATGATATTGCGTTTCTATGTTACCTTTCTCCATTCCTGGTACATGTACTTTAAAAAGTTATTAATTACTGAGCTATATACAATAGTATTACAGTAACCAAAGCTAATGACCAATACAGGTGCAGTTAAGAACATAAAAAAAAAGAATACTGCAGCAGGCCTACTGACCCATGCAAGGCAGGTCCATCACTCCCCTGCTTAGACCTGACCACTTAGAGTTAACCCTTTCCAGGTAAACTCCAGGTAGTCAGGTCACTTCCACTTAAGGAATTAGTACGGCATCTGACCTATTAGCACAAGCTAGTCAGGTCCAACTCACACCCACCCACACCTACTCATGTATTTATCTAACCTATTTTTAAAACTACACATCGTCTTAGCTTCTATGACGGTACTCGGGAGTTTGTTCCACTCATCCACAACTCTATTACCAAACCAATGCTTTCCTATATCCTTCCTGAATCTGAACTTTTCCAACTTGAAACCATTGCTGCGAGTCTTGTCTTGGCTGGATATTTTAAGCATGCTATTTACATCCCCTCTATTTATTCCTGTTTTCCATTTATACACCTCAATCATATATTACCTAATTCTACGCCTTTCTAGAGAGTGTAGATTCAGGGCCCTCAGTCTATCCTCATAGGGAAGATTTCTGATACATGGGATCAACTTTGTCATCCTCCTCTGTACGTTTTCCAGTGCATTTATATCCATTCTGTAATACGGTGACCAGAACTGTGCAGCATAATCTAAATGAGGCCTAACCAAAGATATATAGAGTTGAAGAACAACCTGAGGACTTCTATTATTTATACCTCTTAATATGAAGCCAAGGATTCTGTTAGCTTTATTGCGAACACTTATGCACTGTTGTCTTGGCTTCAGATTACTGCTAACCAGAACTCCTAAATCCTTCTCGCAATCACAAGTATTAAGATCTACATTATTCAGTTTATATGTGGCATGGTTATTGTCCTGCCCAACATTTAGAACTTTGCATTTGTCTACATTAAACTGCATCTGCCACTTCTCCGACCACTGCATCAGTCTATTCAAATCATCCTGGAGTGCTCTAATGTCCTCATTAGAATGAATTGGACGACCTATTTTGGTGTCATCAGCAAATTTGCTTATGTTGCTATTTATTCCCTCATCTATGTCGTTTATGTAAATTGTAAACAACAGGGGGCCCAAAACTGACCCCTGCGGGACACCGCTTGAGACGTGCCCCCATTGTGATTTCTCCCCATTTATGCAAACTCTCTGCCGCCTATTTGTCAACCATGCCTCTACCCAGGAAAAAATTTCTCCTCCAATTCCGTGTGCCTTAAGTTTCCTCAATAGCCTCTGATGTGGAACTCTATCGAAAGCCTTACTGAAGTCCATATACACAATATCATATTCATTACCATGATCTACCTCCTCAAACACCTTAGTGAAAAAAGTTAGTAAATTCGTAAGACAGGAACGCTTCTTAGTAAAACTGTGTTGAGATTCATTAATCAATTTATGCCTTTCAAAATGGCTACGAATTGCCTCGGCAATTATTGATTCCATAAATTTACCAACTATGGAGGTAAGGCTTATTGGTCTATAGTTCGAAGCTAAGGATCTGTCACCTGCCTTGTAAATAGGTATTACATTTGCCCTTTTCCACTTGTCTGGCACTATGCCAGTTTGTAGTGATATATTGAAAAGTTTTGCCAAAGGTTTGCTAAGTTCCCCTTTACATTCCTTTGAAATCTATGGTTTCGGTTAAGCGGTTGACTGTCCTTGTCTTCCTGCCCAAGGACAGTATGTAAGATTAAGATTAAGAGAGTATAGGTAAGACCCTTGTGGGGTGAGCGACAGTATGTAGATTTGAGGCAAACATATCCAGTGGAGGTAAAGGATCCATTGCAATAAAAATTATATTTTAAGGTTTTATTGTGCCAGATGGCAATTTAGAGGAAAACATTCAGATTATGGCCTCTTCATTAAAACAATTGAAATTGCCCTTCTTTCATTGAATCGTCCCTGAATGTCACCCATTTCCCCAAGACTCTGTATGACAACTTCTGGCTAAGCTGTCTTCTCATAAAATAAATAATGAAAGAAAACGGCAAGTTTATCTGCCAGCGTCCCTGGACAGCTGATCGAAATCACTTGACTCGAAACTCTTTAGTAATCCCTCCTACAGAACACAGTAAAATATAAAACTGGTTAAAATATTTAAGAAAAAATGCATACAAGCACTGACAAATATTAATGTTGAAGAAAGACTAAAGGGACCTTTAATGCCGTTGTTGGTAGAAAAGTGGAGAAATATGATAACATACAATCTATAGAAAAGATTTGTAATATAGAAAAAGGGTTTTCTTGGTGTCAGCAACATGAAGGTACATAAGAAGTAATGTAAAAGGAATAGTGGAAAATATTTCGTCATGGTATGGTCGATGTTTAGAGTGAGAGCAGAAAAGAAACAGAGTACTGTAAGGTACGTAAATAAAAATAAATATGAAATTGTTAATTTATAACAGAAGATGGAACATGATGAACGTATTGTTTCTGAAAATTCAGGTAAATTATTATGCAAAAACTCACAGTAAACAGGTGATATCACAATATGCAAGACAACCACTATGAAAAAAATAAAGGAATTCCAAGCGATTTCGTGACTACTCATGTGGAAATTCGTCTTTGGACTGCCTCCTTGTGAGCTGCTTCCCTGGCAAGACACTCGGAGATACTCCTCTCAGACTCACAAGTGGCTTATGGGACATATTTCCATATAACTGCAGCTGCAAGAATTCCCCACCTACATGCACGACTAAAAAGGGGGTGGACATACACGATGGAGAAGAAATGTCTCTCGATCTTCCAACCTTCAATTCGATGACATGCAGTTAGGATTATGCTTCTGCAAGAATTCAAGTGGTATTAGTGTCCTGCCTGAAACTCAGAAATCCCTAACTCCAAGGGGTTATCCTCTAAGCAATATCTAAGCAGTATGGGACACTAGCTTCTAGACTTGCACTTAAGAGGGACGCTGGTACGTACTGATGTAATAGCGTCCGTCTCCACGAGACCCATAGTTCAACTCACTCACGTTTTTCCCCAGAAAACTGGCCAGATACTGAGAGAAAGAAAGGTATTGTCTTACTGTAGTGGGTCTGGATGTAGAAAGATATCCACAGTACTTTGGGATGTCTCCTCCGAATTCCCAGGTCTGATGGTGGTAGACACGTGGGTTTGACTTACAGCTGTACACGACACTTGTTGACTGGATGGTGTCTAATCTAAAAAGAACGCAGGTCACGCATTGCGTGACCCACACAGCCTGTCATCAGCATGGGATTGCCATTTCTCGTTGGCTTATATAACCTAATGTTCGCCTATTGAGGCCTAAATCTCCCTATGTTAAGGTCCTAGAACTACATTATTAATATCTAAAGTTGCCTCAATAATCCTAATATTAGTCACTATCTATACAAACCTACCTAGACCTTCCTAGGAGAGTAAATCTATCAATTAATATGTGGAATCTCACTACCTTCGCCAACTAGTGAGTGTGTGTTTGTTTGGGGTGGGTGTGTGGGTTCATAAACTCAGAGGACCTACCAGTGGCAGGTTAAGGTTTCATATGGCTTATTTACTCTGTGGAACCTTTAGCAAATAAATAAGTTTCCACAACTCACATTATCAAGGAACTATGAAAATGTGATATGTGAGTAGTCATGAAAGCGCTTGGAATTCCTCTATTTTTCATAGTGGTTGTCTTGCATACACACACCACACACACACACACACACACACACACACACACACACACACACATATCATATATATATATATATATATATATATATATATATATATATATATATATATATATATATATATATATATATATATATATAAAGAGAGACAGAGAGATAGAGACTCACTCTGGATGACGGTGACAACAACTGAGGCTGGGGCAGCGTTGGAGGGGAGACATGTATAGTTACCCTCGTCTCTCCGTGACACTGAAGAAACATACAGCTTGGATGACTTACGAGAGTTGTCCACCGTCACTCCTTGTTCCCTGCAACACACACAACCAGTGAGAGAAATGCAAACATCAGAACATTAAGAAATGTAAGGGATATGAAGAGTTGTATTATGCCGAATAGGTAAAACTTGCGATTTTGGCTTAAATAGGAACGCTCGTCTTACAGAATAAGGCAAACGATAATTTGTGTATGCAATAATTTCGCAAGAAATCATTCTGAATCTAACAAAAATATATATTTCATTGTGTTTGTTTATTACTAAATTATTGTAAACTTACCTAAAATATATTAAGTTTTATTAGGCTAAATTAAATTGCGGTTGTTATAATAAGGTTAGATAAGTTTTGTAAGGTTCTTCTGGTACAAAATGATTAATTTTTACATTAACATAAATGAAAAATATATATCTTTAAACGTATAAGGGAAAATTTTAGAAAGGACTTAATTGTAACTGAGTTCTTGCTAATTGACCAGTTTACCTATTCGGCACGACATATGTATGTATGAATGTATATATATATATATATATATATATATATATATATATATATATATATATATATATATATATATATATATATATATATATATATAATAGGGTCGGAGACCCATGGAGCATGGGGCAAGTGTGCTCTAAAGTTACTCAAAGAGCTGGGTGAAAAACTCATCATAGAAACCAAGGACCACAGGGCGACCAGCTTCCTCTTTCAGAGACTCAGTGTTGCGATCCAGAGGAAAATGCCTGCAGCATTCTGGGCACGCGACCCACTGCCGGGGAGCTGGACGAAGTATTTGACATGTAGCTCTGAGTTGTTGTCTATGTTGTTTTACTCCCTATTGTATTCTTGTCAATGTATTTTGTCAATGTATTTTGTCTTGAAATAAAGTTTATACATAATCAAAAGATGGGTGGTAGGGAAGTGGAATATTCAAATGGCTTCAGAAAGAAATCTAAACATTCTTCCTTGAAGCCTTTTATCCACTTCTCCGAGGCAATGGGTCCCACAATTTACACCAAAAGTGGACCCTATCCTATATATATATATATATATATATATATATATATATATATATATATATATATATATATATATATATATATATATATATATATATAATTAGAATGCTGAATTAAAAATGGCAGTAGGTTTTTCAAATTGGATCTTGTTTGTGAGATATTGCATACCAACCCTCATTTAACAGGTAACTTTGCCATGACGCGTGTAATAACAATTTGTATATACAGATAGTTTTATTAAAAATTTGAATTTTATTTTTAAATTATTTAATATTTAAGGAAAGGAAATGGATCAACAAGGATCACGTGACAGTATTTTAACCCTTTTATTTTTTATTTCTTTCCAGATAAATGTGAGTTTTTCACTAAAAGCTTAATCAATCCCAATGCATTTTGCTACATTTGTGGCGAATAACCTTTGCAAGCTTATCTTGCTTATTTTGGAGTGACGCTTGGAGAACAAAACACCTCTTGGGCTTCACATATAATCTGCAAATTCTGTGGAGAATGTTTACGACAGTGGAAAAATAGGCAAAGGAAAAGTTTAAACCTGGGTGTGCCTATGGTGTGGAGAGAGTCGAAAAACCACCACGACGATTGTTATTTCTGTATGGTGAATGTGAAAGGTTTCAATCGATACAAGAAAGTCAAGTGGGAATATCCTGATTTGGAGTCAGCAAATAGACCTGTGCCACACAGAGAAGACTTTTCCCATACCAGTGTTTACAACACTTCCTGACCCTCCATTGTCACATGTTGAAGAAACTCAGGGTTTAGGATGTAACACAAGTGATAGCAGTGGAAGTGAATATGAAGTAAACCTTTCAACATCCCAGCAGTTCTCCCAAGAAGAACTCAATGATCTGATATATGACCTCAGTCTGTCAAAGCAAGCATCTGAACTTTTAGCACTCAGACTAAAAGAAAAGAACTGTCTTAAGGCCTTGGACAAAGATGGCATTTGCTTCAAATACATTTGTAGATCGTTCCCTGGACTAGGTATGGAAAAACTGAAAGCTGGAATCTTTGATGGATCTCAAATTCGAAAAGCTTATCAATGATTCTATTTTACAAAATGTATGAATGGTGTTGAAGTTTGTGCATGGTACAGTTATGTGTCAGTTGTCAAGAACTTCTTGGGTAATCACAAAACAGACAATAATGAAGAACTTGCTGAAAAGCTTTAAGAATTTAGGTACCAAATTGATCCTAATAATACACTTCCTCCATAGACACCTAGACAGATTTCCACATAATCTTGGTGAGGTGAGTGAGGAACAAGAGGAGAGGTTCCATGAAGATACAAAGGTGATGGAGGAAAGGTATAAAGGCAAATGGGACACACACATGATGGCAGACTAATGCTGGAGGCTCCAACGGACTGTGCTGATGACCAATTTTAAAGTAAATAGTACAAAGAGTGTTTTAATATGCAGTAATTAGTGGTATCTGAATTACCTTACTATGTTAATTTGTTATTACATAGAATAAAGAGCTAATATATATTACATGATTTGACCTTTGCATGATGTAAAACAATAATTTCAGTGCGATTTATAAGTTACCTCCGCCTGATTAATATGTTTTTCACATCTTTTATGTTTTTCAATGGGATACAAAATTCATCAAAAGCTAGAGCCAATTTAGCAAAACCGATAACATATTCGGAATCAGCACCACAAACCTACCCTAAAATCGGATGTTGACTAGTGATCCATTCTACGGTAAATACTCTAACCTAATCAAGAATCAACAAGATTCTAGGGTTAGGATATGTTACTTAGTTTATATTCACTGGTAAATAATCTACTAGTAAAGTTTTTTTTTTCTATCGTATAATAAACAAGATCATTGAACCATTCACTAATATTTCCTCAATATCTCTATCTGCTATTTCATTTCACAACTAATTCAATCTTCTTTGATAATTCTTCTAAATTAGCATATTTTTCTTCCTAACGTAGAAATTAATTCACAGATTCACAGAATCCCTGGCATCAAAGACCATTAATTAGTTCTCAAATATTACCCAAATTGGCCAATTTCTCTGTATTTTCGATCTTCTTGATGTATTCACGCACCCATCCTTGACATGCCCATAAACACAAATGATTCATCCACATTATGTTACAACAACTAGTCTTCCCATCATCATGGGACAGCAACTCCATTACATGGCAGTATGTTTAACTATCAATAAAATTCTAGTAACATTCCTATTCTATTTTTAAAAATGTTTGTCCAACTATTTTTACTATGTTACCAACTACATATAATTTCATTTAAATTAAGCACACCAGCCGTCTCCACCGAGGTAGGGCGACCTGACAAAGAAGAAACATTGTCACCATCACTTACTTCATCACCGTCTTGCCAGAAACATGCAAGCACTATAGATCAGATGCCCCTCCAAACTGAAATAACCCCTTCCCTAATTCAGATTGAAGGTACTGTGGTCTTACCTCCAGGACTCAAGTCCAGTTAAACTGTTTCCCTCAATCCCTTCATAAATGTTACATTGCTCACACTTGAAGAGCATATTTAAAAAAAAAAACTCGCCTCCACTCACTCCAATGTAACATGATTGCACCTCTTCTCTCTTCTTCCCCAATCCCTCCTTCCCTCCATTTCAGAATTATACATCCTTTTAATTTGTCCATTCTCTCTAAATGTCCGAACCTCCTCAACATCCCCGTCTCAGCTATCTGAAAAATATTTTCAGTAACCCCCTCCTCCGTCTAATCTCCAAACTAAGAATTCAGCGCATAATATTCACACCTTCAGACATGAAATCTTCACTCCTTCCAACATCCTCTTCGCTGCAACATATAAACCTCATGCTTCACAACCATATCAGAGAGTTAGTACTATTATACTCTCCTACATTGCTTTTTTTCCTCCATTGATAACGTTGTTCCCATGGTTCACCTCATCTTTCGTAGTCCCATTTGCCGACAAATCCACTCCCAAATATTTCAATACTGACCTTCACTTCATCCTTATTCTCTGCTTCCAATCTGATATCCAGTCTTTCATTGTCAAAATTTTTGGTTACTCTCATCACTTTGCTCTTTCCTAAATTCACTTTTAATTAATCTTCTTTTACATTCCCTCCCAAACAGATTACTGGGATTTATATCAAGAAGGATTATCAACTGGCGTCCCGAGGTTATACTACAGCTCAGCACATCATTAGTAAAGCCTCAGTTCTGGTCTCCATTTTACAGAATGGATATAAATTCCTTGGAAAACATTCAGAGAAAATGACAAAATTAATCCATTGCAAAAGAAATCTTCCAAACTAAGAAAGATTGAAATCCCCTAAACTACATTCTCTTGTAAGACGAAGAATGAGGGAAGACATGTTTGAATATATAAGAGGAAGATGGGCATAAACAAAGGAGATATAAATTAGGTCCTGAGGATATTCCTCAAAGAAACAACTCGAAATAATGGATTCAAACTGGATAAGTTTAGATTTAGACAGGATATGGGAATACGAGAAAGGATAATAAGATAAAAGTCCCTGATTCTCGTTCTGCCCATTATAATAGACTGGGGTCATCTAGTTAATGATTTTATTGACGATAATCATACTTACGATAATGATGGGAACTGAATTTAAGAATTTTTTCTTAATAATGTACAACATGCTCAGAGTGTATAATATATTCCCCAGAGAGAAATTAGCTCAAATAAGAATGATCCCACATGGACTAATAATAGTCTAAAACATCTATTAGGAGAGAAAAGTATAATTTATAGGTGCATGAAAAGAGGAGAGGTTAGGTTTATTGACCAATACTTTCATTTTAAAAGGGGATCAGAAAGGCTAAACATGACTATGAAATTAAGATTGTTAATGAAGCAAAGATTAATCCAAAAGGGTTCTTTCAAGTGTATAGGACGAAACTCAGGGAAAAATGTGGAACCGATGATAATTGGGGATGAACAGCTGACTGATAATTAACAGGAAATGTGTTTTCTATTTAATCGTTATTTCTTTTGTCAGTCTTTACTCAGGAGACATAAATGATATTCTAGCAATTAACAATTATTCAGTCAGGAGGAAAATGGATATCAAACAGGTAGGCAAACTGAAACGAAGTAAGGCCCATGGCCACAACAAATTATTTTCAAGGGTAATTATAGAATGCAAATTTGAACTTAGTCAGCCGCTAACGAGCGTGCTTAATGCATCCATCTAGATTGGTGTTGTGCCAGAGATATGGAAGACAGCTAACGTAATTCCTATATTTAAATCAAGGGGATAAGACCATTCCATCAAATTACCGTCCAATAAGCTTAATGTCTATAGTAGGCAAATTATTAGAATCAGGTAAGGTTAATATCATTAGAAGGTACATTGATGAGCATAATTATATTAATGAGTCTCAGTATGTAATCACGAGAGGTCATTCCTGGCTGACAAATTTGCTGACGTTCTTCAATAAAGTATTTGAGGCAGTAGACAACGATAAAGAATATGACTCTTAAGAAAAGTGGCAGTTCATGGTATAGGAGGTAAAGTTCTAACATGGACTGAGTTTTCATTAATGGGGGTCAAATCTGAATGGGGACCTGTTACTAGTGGAGTTCCACATGGATCAGTTTTAGGCCTAATATTGTTCACAATTTGCATTAATGACCTTGATTAAGGAATTCCGAGTGATTTAAGTAAATTTGGTGATGATGTAAACATGGGCTAAATGATGGATTCTGAGGAGGATACCAATGAACTCCAGGAGGATTTGGACAAATTAATGTCTTGGTCTGAAAAGTGTCATTTGCAGCTCAATGTGAACAATTGTAAAGTCCTAGTCTTTGGGAATGAAAATAACCCCTGAAGTTATAACCTAGGTGATGTAGAGCTTGATCATACAGAATGTGAAAAAGACTTGGGAGTCATGGTAAGTGAAATCTAAAACCATGACAACAGTACCTAAGTGTGCAGAATAAGGCTAACAGATTACAGTGGAACCTCCATACTCGAACTTAATTCGTTCCAGAAGGCTGTTCGGGTGCCGATCTGTTCGAGTACCGAACGAATTTTTTCCATAAGGAATAATGTAAATTTGACTAATCCGTTTCAGACCCCAAAAAACACACTTACAGGGACTTTGCGGAGCATTTTCGTGTGGTATTTATGATTGTATTCTCGTCTTGGTCTCATTTGATAGAATGAAAGATATATTACAGAAGTAGAAATAATTTTGAATGGTTTAAAAACTAAAAGTACCTTGTAATTGAGCTCAAAATAGCGGAAATGTTCGATTTTTGTTGATGTTCAAGAGTAAACAAATCACGTCACGAATCTAATACACGTCAACTGGTGGGTCTAATATGCTTTCACAAAAGTGCTGATATTATTTATACCATTTTTTCAATAATGTAGTAGTCTGCATAACACTAAATCTTCTATTTTTTGTGTGAATAAAAAATCAAAATGGAGAGCAAGCGTAATATAAGAGGGGCCCGAAGTGGGAGGAGCTATATGAGAGAGAGGGAGGGGCCAGCAGAAGGAGTATTCAGTATCTGATAAGTCATCTTGATAGCCGGATACTAGCGGTGGCGCGAATACAATTTTGTGTAATTACGCTAATATTAGTAATAAAGGTTATCTATCTATCACCTTTATTCCACCTTGATATCAGAAACACGATAGATAACCTAGAAGCACAATAAAGACTCTGAAATTATTAAAATACATATTATATGAAAAGGCGGAGGTGGTGTTTACATCAGGGCAAACACTCTAACCAATTTTGTTTTTGGTCGGCACCATGGTGACTTTTTTATACAAATAATATAAAAACTCCCAAAAATGTGAAGAAACACGAAATGGTTTACAGTGAAGTTCAGTGGACTTTTGCACTGATTGACAACTGTGGGGAGACTGACGCACATGTTCTGGCAGGTCGTGTTTGTTTGGTCGAGTGCCCAGCAAACAGTCGACTACAGAGCGATTTTTTGCAGAACAAAGCATTAGAGTATCGAATTGTTCGAGTATGGAGCTGTTCGGGTGCCGAGGATCCACTGTACCTGGATTTATTTTAAAAAGTATAAATATCACGAGTTCAAGAGTTATTGTACAGCTCTATACAACACTAATAAGGCCTTGCTTAGATTATGCTGCTCAGTTTTGGTCTCCTTATTTCAGAAAGAATATAAATTCATTGTAAAATATACAGAGAAGGATGCCAAAGATGATTCATATGAAAATAGACTTTAAAGCTTGAATCTTCACTCCCTTGAGAGATATAGAATGAGAGGAAATAACATTGAAGTGTATACATTGATGATGGGCATAAACAAAGGCGATATTAATACAATACTTATTATATCGAACCAACAATAACGGATTTAAGTTAGATAAATTTAGATATAGAAAGGACATAGGTATGTATTGGTTTTCAAACAGAGTTGTCGACCTGGACATTGACCGGATAGCATGGAACGAAGCTAAAGATCAAGTGGATGGATGAAGAGGTAGAAATGACTTCAAACCTATTCTCCGTGCTACCCGACGAATGTGAGTCGACTATTGGGAATGTCACGACTGAGAACATGAAAGGAAAGTAAGAACATTGCGCTTGTTGGGGACAGTCAGATTAAGTACATGGATAGCGCCTTCTGCTTGAAGGATAGGAGTAGGAGACAAAAGGTTTGATTTCCTTTTGCTGGGATGGAGGATATTGTTAGCTGGCTAGACAGCATGTATGGTGATGGGATCAATCCTATTATCTGTCTCAGTGCTGGAGGCAATAATGTAGGCAAGCGTAGAAGTGAGGATTTAGTTAGAAGTTATTGGACAGTAATAGACATAATCAGGAAGAAGGGAGGGAGCCCTGTTATATGTGGCATTTTGCCAAGAAGGGTGTTGGGAATGAATGGCTGTCTATAGCAATTTATTTAAATTGTTGGCTGACAAACACTGTAAGAATAATGCAGTACCATTCATTGACAACTGGGACCACGTCTACCGCAGAAATGACATGTATGCCAGGGACGGGGTTCACTTATCCAGGGCAGGTGTGGGTTTTCTCACTAGTTCAGTTGAGGATGTTGTTAGGGCTTTAGACTAGGGTTAGTTAGAGGATTAGGTATAGGAATGGAAAATAATGAGCATGGAAATATTAATTTAGGCATTGATATCATAAATCTTAAGAATAACAATCATCGAGTAACAGAAATTGTGTAAAAGCAAAGCTGAATAGGAAAAAGGTGCAGAAGAAATTTTTTTAATGAATTTTATACTAAAGAGGCATATTAACCAAAAATATTGATTTTTACTTCCCTTTGTACAATTTCACTTACATTTTTACCACAGACTCTAGGCATGTCAAAGTATATTCAGTAATTTTTTCATTAAGATCGTCTAATAAATAATGATATAAAAACAAAAATGTGAAAAATTGGACATGGCAACATTTATGATGCCCATCACCAATAATGGCAATATCGAAGTTCTTTTTGATAACAAGAAATGATGAAGTAATGCCAAATAGACAATTTAACGAGTTCCAATCATGTAATATAATCTTTTATAGTACCCAAAATAATATTGATGATACCTTGACATGTGTTAGGACCATTTTTTGCATTTTACATCCATGGTACACAAAAATGGAAGGGATTTTTACCAAAAGGAACTCCACAAGTTATAGAACAATGTTCCCTGAATAAATACTGTCAAAATGATAATGATCGGTTCAATAATAATTGTGAATCATCCAAATAAAATAAAATTGATGTATTATGTTTCGTAGCATGTGTGGGGAACTTTGATGTCATTACAATAACTGAAACATTAAATAATTTAAAGAGTCGAGATATGATTGCCGAGTGGCATATTCAAAGGCTTAATTTGTTCCATGTAGATAAATATAACGAAAAAAGGGGTGGAGTTGCATTATATGTACAAACAAATATAAATTGTTGCATAAAAACAGGTATAAAAATACTAGATGGATTAGTAACAGAATCTGTTTGGGTAGAATTTCTAGAAAGTAAAGAAAAACTAATTTTAGGTGTAATATACCGACCACCAAGCTAGAAAACGATAGAGGGAGACTTCTTTGGGACGAAATTGTTAGGGCTTCTAGACACAATAACGTAGTAATAGCTGGGGATTTTAACTTTAGTCAAATTGACTGGACTTATTTGACCGGTAATCTGGAGTCCAGTGACTTTATGGAAGTAGTTCAAAACTTTTTTTTGAAGCAGTGTGTAACAGAGCCTACCAGAGGTAATAATTTGCTCGACCTAGTCTTGTCAAATAAAGAAACTCTCGTAAATAATCTGGAGATCACTGAAAAGCTTGGCGCAAGTGATCACAAATCCATTACTTTTAATATTATCTGGAAGTACCAGAATAAGGATAATACGGTAAAAGTCCCCAATTTTCGTTCTGCCGATTATAATGGACTTAGGGAACACCTGTCTAATCTCGATTGGGGTAATCTAGCTAATGATTTTATTGACGATGATCATACTTACGATTATGAAAAGACATAACTATCTGTCTATTTGTCTCTGTCTGTATGTCTAGCTCTGTCTATGTTTTTCTCTGTCTCTGCTTATCTGTGTTTATGTCTTCCTGTCTCTCTACTTGTCTCTCTGTCTCAGAGAGAGAGCCGCTCATGAACCAACAGGTATTACACACGATGCAGAGTCATCACCTCTGATTCCTGAACAAGTAAAAATGTGTATTACTTGCCAGTCATGCTTATTATGCCTTATATCTACAAGCATAGTGTACCATTTATCAGGACTTTTTGGGTTATCTTAGGTAATTTACACTATGTATAACTGTATTTATGTGTACCTGTGAGATATAGACAGAGATAGACAGAGACAGAGATAGAGACATAGATAGACAGAGACATAGATAGACAGAGACAGAGATACAGACACAGGTAGACAGAGATAGATACAGATAGACAAAAGGAGATAGAGACAGCCAAAGCAAATCAGCCAGCCGGCCACCCAACCAGCCGGCCTGCCGAACATGTATTACACATGTTCCAGAATTGTTTCTCTTTACTTAGGTCATACGTTATAGAACATTCTGGCAGGATGACACTACCAGTGGTATCAAAATTGAAAGGATGTTAACATTGGTTATTATCGAGGTAATTGATATTTCCTGGGCGTATCTGAAGCTCGCTCGTAACTCGGATTTTGGCTCGCAACTCAAAGCAAAAAGTCGGCCGAGCGACGGCTCGTAACTCGGAAAACTCGTAAGTTGGGCCACTCGTAAGTATATATGTGTATATTCCCTCCATCTTCCCGATACCTCTAACTCTCCATTTAATAACTCTCCTCTTCTTTTTTTAACTATCAAATCCCTAGGAAGCCTAGGGAACGAATGAATTTGTTAGTTAAAAATAAGAGAGGAGAGTTATTAAATGGAGAGTTAGAGGTATCGAGATGGAGGGAATATTTTGAGGAATTGTTAAATGGTGTTGAAGATAGAGAAGCTGTAATTTCGTTTATAAGGCAAGGAGGAATAACATCTTGTAGGAGTGAGGAAGAGCCAGTTGTGAGTGTGGGGGGAAGTTCGTGAGATGGTGGGTAGAATGAAAGGGAGTGGAGTGGAGACGAATGGTTTTTATGACTTGACGTGCTGTTGGAGTATGAGCAAAGTAACAGTGAGCATGGTACAGATATGTCGATGCCCAAGTATATAGATATAAACCATTTATATCTACATACTTATGCCTAAGTATATGGATATAAACCATTTCCATGCTAAATTAAATAGTCTAGCTCTTTCCAGAAAACCAAAAAATAACTGTTCCTATGTGTACTATTATTCTTCACATCAAGAGAAAGTTAAACTTTCAGTATTCTCATTAGTGTTTTTGAAAGCTTTGCGAATTTGCAGTCCATAGCTCAAAGAAGAAGGAATCTTGAAGATTTATGAAATAGTTAATGATCTAAAATACTCAAAAAACATAACTAATAAATCTTTCAAAATTGCTAAAAATACATTTTACAATTTATAAATATGTTGGTTTTCCCTCACCATGAAAACGTGATTGATATTCCTTCTCTACTTAAGAATTTTAATTAAAAAAATCGTGATACATTAAAAAAACTTTTGATAAAAAATTCCCCCCAAAATGCTGATGGGTGTGTTTACATGATTCCTTGTAAAATATATAATAAAGTTTATCACGGTCAAACTGGTAAAAGTCTTGAACTAAGATTAAAAAAACATAAATATAGCATTAGAAGTAGACAGGATTCTAATGCTCTGTTTATTCACGTGAGAGATTTTAACCATCTAATTGATTTTTCAAAAAGCTGAGAAAGTTATATCTAGCAGGTCCATGGTAGAGAGAAATATAATAGAATCAAGTTTCATAATAGAATAGTTTTGAAAATAATATGAATATTGCTTTAGGATTATTCAAACTAGATTCATTTATAATTAATAAACTCTGAGAAGAATTTAATATACATTAGACAAGTTAAAATATTTAAGCTTGGGTAGAATATAATCTGGGTTTGGCAGATCCTTCACTACCTTCCTACATCATCATAAAAAGTTCAGGTGTTGTAAGGTAATCGCGAGGTGTACTCTTGTCCTTATATGACTTCCTATTGATCTTTTAATTTTGCAGTTCCTTGATATTGTGAGAAATCACGAAAGTGCTTGGAATTTCACTATTTTTTTCACAGTGTTTCTTCTGCACACACAGACACAGACAGACAGACAGACAGACAGACACACACACACACACACACACACGTGAATGACATGACGGACGGGATAGACTCAGAAGTGTCCCTGTTCGCAGATGATGTGAAGTTAATGAGGAGAATTAAATAAGATGAGAATCAGGCAGGACTACAAAGAGACCTGAACAGGCTGGACACGTGGTCCAGAAACTGGCTTCTCGAATTTAACCCCGCTAAATGGAAAGTCATGAAGATCTGGGAAGGGCAAAGAAGACCGCAGACAAAGTATAGGCTAGGTGGCCAAAGACTGCAAACCTCGCTCAAGGAGAAAGATCTTGGGGTGAGTATAACACCAAGCACGTCTCCGGAAGCACACATCAACCAGATAACTGCTGCAGCATACAGGCGACTGGCAAACCTGAGAATAGCGTTCCGATACCTTAGTAAGGAATCGCACTGTACACCGTGTACGTTAGGCCCATACTAGAGTATGCAGCGACAGTTTGGAACCCGTACCTGGTCAAGCAATTCAAGAAATTAGAGAAAGTGCAAAGGTTTGCGACAAGGCTAGTTCCAGAGACAAGGGGAATGTCCTACGAAGAAAGGTTAAGGGAAATCGGCCTGACAGCACTGGAGGACAGGAGGGTCAGAGCCGGGCGCTGAGTCTCGACCCCTGCAACCACAATTAGGTGAGTACACAAACACACTCACCTAATAAAGTAATATATATATATATATATATATATATATATATATATATATATATATATATATATATATATATATATATATATATATTTGTCTATGTATGACTTTGCATATACATTTTTCTGGCCTTTGCTAATTGTCTTTTATCGTGCAGAGTTTGTCTCCTTTGTGGCAACTACTTACTACTGTTGTTTGGTGCAACCTTTTATTTTGATGTCCTCTGGGATATTCACCACAGCTGTCACAAGTTTGTGAATTACGTATTTTTGTTTTCCTATGTTTAGTTGTTGCCTTTTAGTTTTTTTGAAGACATTTTATTTATCTTCTCATTCATTGTTTTAGGGATTTTGTGCTCTGTCTGTACATACTGTGTACATTGTGTACAGGAGCATTAAGCTACGTTTCTGTTTATCTACTGTGAATATTTTGTTTTCGACTATACCTGTGTAAGCTTACCTACTTTTTAAGTATTATTATTGTTTTTACAGACAAGTTTACTCTTCACGCCACGTCTTATGATTTTGCTGTGGGATTCTTGTAAATACTTGTGCATAGTTTATATTTGTGTAGATGAAGTAGGTTTTTCTATTATAAAGAAACGTAATATCGTGATGGACGCTACTGTTCCAGAGATCGCTAATATGGACGATACCCAGAAATTAAATCCCGGCCACCGAACTACCCTTCGGCCACCGGGCCGAAGGGTAGTTCGGCAGGCGAGGTATGACCAGAGCTTTGTTAAGATGGGGGAGAAAAAGGATGGGTCTGGGATGGAAATATGGGAAAAGGGTGGGTGGCTTATGGGTTCGAACCCCACCCGTGGTATGGTTAGGGTGGGTGGGTGTAGGGGAGGTGGGGTAATAAAGATAGGTGGCCTAACTACTTTGGCTCATTTTATACAAGTGTGTGTGTGTGTGTGTTGTGTTATTCATGAATACATTGAATTCATAAGATGGGTATACCTACTGCCCATCAGTTGCACACAGTTTTACCAGCTGTATGCCTGCATGCCGCTAAGTTGGAAGGATGTGTACATTTTGCAATAGCGCAAGACGTCGGTTGTAAGGCTGTTCCTGCAGATGGTAGTTGCAGAGCGTTTGATGGAGAGTGGCTGCTAACCTGGAGTTGGTTGGCTGAGCAGTTTCTGAGGTGGTGTCCTACAGTAGGATGTTTGCAGATGATACAAGGTTAGTCGTAAGTTGTAGTCTGGTTGAAGTGTCTCAATAAATTGGGGTGCATTTATCCTTGATGATGGACATAGAATGGTTCTGGTGGTATCCATTCTTCTATATCTTCGGGGAGGTCACTCAGGATCCTTAGTCTTGGGAAGTTCTCCCAGTTCGGAAGTTCGGCAATACTGTTAGGATAACGTCTCAGACTTTTGGAAGGGCGGGTATATCGTGACAAGTATATTCTAGAGCTCAAGTTACTCCTGAATGTTTGGGCCACACTGCGTAAATTCCTCCTAGACTATACTATGTTGAATTAGTATAATACCGTAGCTAGAAATAAAAAAAGAATGTCTATGTATTGTGAGAGAGGTGTGGTCAGTACAGCAGAGAAGGGAAGCAGTGTCAGTACAGCAGAGAAGGGAGCAGTGTCAGTACAGCAGAGAAGGGAAGCAGTGTCAGACAGCAGAGAGGAAGCAGTGTCAGTACAGCAGAGAAGGGAAGCAGTGTCAGTACAGCAGAGAAGGGAAGCAGTGTCAGTACAGCAGAGAAGGGAAGCAGTGTCAGTACAGCAGAGAAGGGAAGCAGTGTCAGTACAGCAGAGAAGGGAATCAGTGTCAGTACAGCAGAGAAGGGAAGCAGTGTCAGCTTGTTCAGTGTCTTTCACACTGGTAATACACATCCAACACTTTAAGGTATGGAAAGATATATTTTGAGCAGTACTCATTATGAGTGCTTTATCATGAGTGCTTTGCCTTGGACAGTAAGATAATCAGCAGGAGTCGTTGGCTGGAGAGAAAAGATTTTCGTCCAAGATTGTCTTAGGAAAGAGCTAGATGGGATATCGGTAACAGTGTCGGGATTGTTCGAATGATGGCTTTGAGCCAATCCTGCGATGTGCGAGCAAACCTAAAATAGACGCTCCATCGTGGAAGATGCTGGGAGCTTGGTCAAAGTAGAATGAACATTAAAACATAAGAACATAAGAAAGAAATAACACTGCAGCAGGCCTGCTGTCCCATGCGAGGCATGTCCAAGGCTCCCACCGGGTTAAGCCAATGACCCAAAAAAGTCAGGTCAGGTCACATTCACTTAAAGAAAGAGCACGCCATCCGACCTAGTAGCGCATGCTAGTCAAGTACGACTCACACCCACCCACACCCACTCATGTATTTATCTAACCTATTTTTAAAACTACACGGTACTCGGGAGTTTGTTCCACTCATCCAAAACTAGTACCAACCCAGTGCTTTCCTAAATCATTCTTGAATCTGAATTTTTCCAACTTAAAACCATTGCTGCGAGTCCTGTCTTGGCTAGATATTTTTAGCACACTATTTACATCTCCCTAATTTATTCCTGTTTTCCATTTATACACCTCAATCATATCCTCCCTAATTCTACGCCTTTCTAGAGAGTGCAGATTCAGGGCCCTCAGTCTATCCTCATAGGGAGATTTCTGATACATGGGATCAACTTTGTCATCCTCCTCTGTACGTTTTCCAGTGCATTTATATCCATTCTGTAATACAGTGACCAGAACTGTGCAGCATAATCTAAATGAGGCCTAACCAAAGATATATAGAGTTGAAGAACAACCTGAGGACTTCTATTATTAATACTTCTTGATATGAAGCCAAGATTCTGTTAGCTTTATTGCGAACACTTATCACTGCTGTCTTGATTTAGATTACTGCAAACAGAACTCCCAAATCGTTTTCCAATTAGTAATATTAAGATCTACATTATTTAGTTTATATGTGGCATGGTTATTTTCCCTGTCCAATGTTTAGAACTTTGCAAAGTTCTAAACATTGGACAGAAAAATAACCATGCCACATATAAACTAAATGATATAGATCTTAATATTACTGACTGCGAAAAGGATTTAGAGGTTCTGGTTAGCAGTAATCTGAAACCAAGACAACAGTGCTTAAGTTTTCGCAATAAAGCGATCAGAATCCTTGGCTCAGCGGTATCAAAACATTCACCCGGGGTCAAAGAACGAGGTTCGAAGGAAGGTCCTTGGGGATGCCAGGGTCACTGAAGAATGCCACAGGGAGGAGACAAAGCATGAATTTAAATTTAAATGGAAAAAGTTCTATTTTTTATTTATTTTAAATAGGACAACTTGCAAGGAGACTCCAAAAGAAACCGTATATCTCCTCTGGACTCAAGAGCACTTCCGGTGAGGCTATGGTGCTGATGCTGCACGGAAACCACCCGTGCACCTTACTAGGTATACCAGTATGGCACAAGGATGAAACTTCCCAAATCAACCAAGAAAGGTTCAGCTAACAACAGAGGCGGATAACCAGAAATGTTGAAAGTCGTACTTCGTTGGTTGCCACCTCCTGGAACCAACAGGAAGCCTACAGGAATACGTCTGGGGCCCCGGAGGATGGTTCAGCACGTCTGGGGCCCCGAAGGATGGTTCAGCACGTCCCCAGATAACCACTGAGGTCCTCAATGAAATAGGATGAATAACGATCCTTTTTTCCCCTCTACCTAGGAGCTGAGAAATAAGGAGGCCGAAAGGAGAGAAGAGGAGAGGGGTGGGCGTGTTTAGATTATGTCCGAGGAAGGAGACAAGAAGTTTAATTCCTCAGTTCAAGAGCCTCTCACTACGCCAAGGAGATCCCCATTCAAGGGAGTAATACGTGAAAGAAATGTATCTTACCAATTTACCTACAATGACTCTATCTCTTAAGTCTCTGTTCAAGACATCTGATTCTTATGAGAACCTCCATTCTATTATGTTTATACATAGTCTATTCTGAGAAACGTTTCTTAAGCATACTCATGGCTAACACCCTCTCTTGATACTTTTTCTCCTGTTCATTTCCACCACTCTCAAGACTTCATCAAACTTGTTCGCCCTCTCCCGACCTTTAAGTTAGATCAATTAGATCAATTTTGTCTCAAGATGCGACCCACACCAGTCGACTAACACCAAGGTAACCATTTTATTGATGGGTGATCAGAGACGGTAGGTGTCTTATGGAAATACGTCCTAAAGCTGAGTGCGCTGGCGATCGAGCTACTTGACATCAAGAGGGACATTAGTGAAGAGGAACACAAGGTCAAGACACAAATCACAGCCGAAGGGGATGGGGGTTGAACTCATAGCAGGTGAGGTCTAAAACTCACCTGTGAGCTTTAAGACTCACTTGTCATGGGTTCGAGCTCCCCCCCCCCCCCCATCCAGTTCTGTGATTTGTTTACATTCATGTTGTTACAATTTGGTAATTCATAACAATTACAAGTCATATCCCATCATTCTGAGCATGAAAAAAAACTGTTAGGTCATTTGATAACACGATTATTTTGCTCACTTTATTATAGACTCAAACTTTTGCTGCCTCTCTGGGCACATAGAAAAAAGAAAGAGATCCAAAAATGTCAGAAACAATGTGAAAAGTATATGGAGCTACATAAGAAAACCAAAGAGAATTTCGTAGTACTCACCGAGTACTTTTTCTTGAATAAAAACTATCGTGTATTATCTATGTGTATGAGTCTAGGATACATAAGCAGAAGGCTCTCTCCCCACTCTTCACTAACTTCAGCCATTACTCGAATGAAAACGATGAAAAATATATACAATTTCAGAAAAATGGCGTTGCTCTTACGAAGCAATGGAAGGAATGGAAGTGAATGGAAGTGAATGGGTTACAATTATCGCTAAATTAGTACTACTTTTATCTTTAACAACTGGTGTTACTCCACTAACACTCACAAAGCTTTGTGTTATGACTACCACAACCTCTACTGTTATTGACATGATTTTTAAATGATTGTTCTGGTGTAGTCGCTAAAAAGTTCAGGAACCTGATGGCTTGTGATTGGCCAACCTAGTGAATGTATATATAATGACCCACAAGGGTGGTTTAGCGTGAGTTGCATTATGCAACTAGTGCATTATGCATTAGTGAGTTGCATTATGCACTAATGCATTATGCATTAGTGAGTGCATTATGCAACATCTCGCTCTTGTTACCATAACTTTTTATCACATTTTTCGACTTATGAAACAATTTGTGCTGAGCGAGCAATGCTGACTGCTAGGTTTACAATAGGCATGTTAGTCCAGGACATTCTAGCAACTCTTCCTTCTAGGTACAATGTGTTCAGTTGGTTCCCATAGTTGAAAAGTGTTTATCCATCTGGTTCTTGAATGAATGTATTGTCTTCGTCATTAATACATTAGCAGATAGTATATTTATTACTGGTAAAATTCTGGTTGCGGAATTTTAGCAGAATTTTTTAGCCTCGTAGTTTCTTATCATTGAACACTTCTTGCTTCATGGCTCTTCTCTACATCCTCTCCAGTATATCTCGTCTTTTATGCAATTTGAATACCAAAACCGAACGATATATTCAAGATATGGTCTAAAAAGTGCACAATAGTCAATATGGCGTCTGGTGCTTTGTGCTCAAACGTTTTTAGTTATGCATCCAAACCTTAAGTTAGCTTCGCAAGCAGATTAACATTGCTTTGTAGTTTCTTTGTTTGTCTCTGTTACTTTGCTTCTAAACATTTTGAATTCATGCTTGAGATTGCTGCACCTAATATGCATTATTTTGCACTTTACATAGAAATTCATCTTCTGTGTCTCCAACCACAACACTCACCTATCTACAGCAATCTGAATACTTAAATTATATGCTTTGAAGACTGCATTTTTTTTCCTAAATTGGTGTCATCTGTAAATTTTGCTTTTCATAGATGTTAGGCCTCAATCGTTTATGTACATTGTGAAGAGATTAGACCATGAAGCAAGAACCATGAATGCATTTGCGTTAGAGAACCCAGAGCAAATGATCGAGGACGAGAACTCAGAGCAATTGATCGAGGACGAGAACTCAGAGCAATTGATCGAGGACGAGAACCCAGAGCAATTGATCAAGGACGAGAACCCAGAGCAATTGATCAAGGACGAGAACCCAGAGCAATTGATCAAGGACGAGAACCCAGAGCAATTGATCAAGGACGAGAACCCAGAGCAATTGATCAAGGACGCTGCAGATACATTATTACTGATTTTCATAAACAATGATATATAAATTTCATCCTGCAATACCTCCATCAACCATCGAATCCAACAAGAAAAAGCACTACACACAGTGCACAGGTTCACACGAGTAACCAGCACAGCAATGGATGGGAGCAACAATGGATGGGAGCCACAATGGATGGGAGCCACAATGGATGGGAGCCACAATAGATGGGAGCCACAATGGATGGGAGCCACAATGGATGGGAGCCACAATAGATGGGAGCCACAATGGATGGGAGCCACAATGGATGGGAGCCACATGAATGGGGCCACAATGGATGGGAGCCACAATGGATGGGAGCCACAATGGATGGGAGCCACAATGGATGGGAGCCACAATGGATGGGAGCCACAATGGATGGGAGCCACAATGGATGGGAGCCACAATGGATGGGAGCCACAATGGATGGGAGCCACAATGGATGGGAGCCACAATGGATGGGAGCCACAATGGATGGGAGCCACAATGGATGGGAGCCACAATGGATGGGAGCCACAATGGATGGGAGCCACAATGGATGGGAGCCACAATGGATGGGAGCCACAATGGATGGGAGCCACAATGGATGGGAGCCACAATGGATGGGAGCCACAATGGATGGGAGCCACAATGGATGGGAGCCACAATGGATGGGAGCCACAATGGATGGGAGCCACAATGGATGGGAGCCACAATGGATGGGAGCCACAATGGATGGGAGCCACAATGGATGGGAGCCACAATGGATGGGAGCCACAATGGATGGGAGCCACAATGGATGGAGCCACAATGGATGGGAGCCACAATGGATGGGAGCCACAATGGATGGGAGCCACAATGGATGGGAGCCACAATGGATGGGAGCCACAATGGATGGGAAGCCACAATGGATGGGAGCCACAATGGATGGGAGCCACAATGGATGGGAGCCACAATGGATGGGAGCCACAATGGATGGGAGCCACAATGGATGGGAGCCACAATGGATGGGAGCCACAATGGATGGGAGCCACAATGGATGAGAGCCACAATGGATGGGAGCCATCAATGGATGGGAGCCACAATGGATGGGAGCCACAATGGATGGGAGCCACAATGGATGGGAGCCACAATGGATGGGAGCCACAATGGATGAGAGCCACAATGGATGGGAGCCACAATGAATGGGAGCCACAATGGATGGGAGCCACAATGGATGGGAGCCACAATGGATGGGAGCCACAATGGATGGGAGCCACAATGGATGGGAGCCACAATGGATGGGAGCCACAATGGATGGGAACCACAATGGATGGGAGCCACAATGGATGGGAGCCACAATGGATGGGAGCCACAATGGATGGGAGCCACAATGAATGGGAGCCACAATGGATGGGAGCCACAATGGATGGGAGCCACAATGGATGGGAGCCACAATGGATGGGAGCCACAATGGATGGGCCAAGATGGGAGCCACAATGGATGGGAGCCACAATGGATGGGAGCCACAATGAATGGGAGCCACAATGGATGGGAGCCACAATGGATGGGAGCCACAATAGATGGGAGCCACAATGAATGGGAGCCACAATGGATGGGAGCCACAATGGACGGGAGCCACAAGATCAAAAGAGAGCTCACTCTTCAGGCCAACAACTCACAAACTCACAGAAGCTTTCTACCCACAGAAGCTTTCTACTCATAAAGGCGACCACATTTTAAAACCAATAAAGAGCAAGCCCGAACAGCAAAGACCAGACAATAGATTCAGAGGAAGCCAATAAAAAATACGTATTTTACCTCTATATAATCCCCAGGTGAAGCATTTTGTTCAAACGCACACACACACGTCAAAAAATTAGAGAAAGTGCAAAGGTTTGCAACGAGGCTAGTTCCACACCTATGGGGAATGTTCTACGAAGAAAGGTTAAGGGAAATCGGCCTGACGAGACTGGAGGACAGGAGGATTAGGGAGACATGATAACGACATACAAAATATTGCGAGGAACTGACAAGGTGGACAGAGACAGGATGTTCCGGAGATGGGACACAGAAACAAGGGGTCACAATTGGAAGTTGAAGACTCAGATGAGTCAAAGAGATATTAGGAAGTATTTCTTTAGTTATAGAGTTGTCAGGAAGTGGAATAGTATGGCAAGTGATTTAGTGGAGGCAGGAACTATACATAGCTTTAAGACGAGGTATGATAAAGCTCATGGAGCAGGGAGAGAGAGGACCAGGTAACGATCAGTTTAGAGGCGGGGCCAGGAGCTGAGTTTCGACCCCTGCAACCACAATTAGGTGAGTACACACACACACCACATAGGATCACACAAAAATACATATGTTTTACATTTTGTGGTATCCAAAAAAACAATGGATGCCAAAGAGCAGGACAGGAAGGAAGCTAGAAGCGATTAACAACAAAGTGGAGGAGAGGATGGCTGTAGAGAGCAGGAAATGGGAGCTACAAGCCACAGCAACAGTGGCCAGGATACAGAGCTTAGAGGAATTAAAAAAGCTGAAACAGTCTAGAGAACCAAAGAGCAGTATGGACATGACATAAGAAACTACTACATCAATAACAAACGAAGGGATTGAAGTTAACAAGGGAGTTAAGTTGTATGCAGAAGCCCTATCAGACCACCATGGAGCCCGAGAAAAGGCGAGGAATATACCAGTAACAATTTAAAAGACTGAAGGAAATGATGGAGTTCAGCTATACATAGATGCCCAATCAGATCAACGTGGAGCCTGAGAGAAGATGAAGAGCACACCAGTAACAAACGATGAGACTGAAAGAAACTAAAGAACTAAGCCAGTCAAAGTGATTTTCAAGTCAGAAATGGCTCAAAACAGGATCATGTAGGAGAAAGCGCGACTAAGGGACACATCAATGTACAGGTGGGTGTACCTCAACTGTGACAGAACACGAGAAGACAGAAACTGAAAGAGAGGGTACAGATGCAAGGAGGAAAGAGAGGCAAAGATAGAGATGGGCAGGGAAACCCACACTCAGGAGGAAGAGCAAATACAACCTCCCTCAGAACCACCTACTGAATGCCCTAAACCCCGACAACCCACTGCAACCAAGCACACTAACGCAAAACCCACATGCCGTACCCACAATCTCCCCCCACCACAAACTCAACCCTCACAGCAACCCCTCATAGTACCTCGACAGGTCTCCTGCTTCTCCAACTCCAACGTACCCACCAGACCACAGTATTAGAAAGGAAGTTGAAGGTTTGGTACACAAATGTGGATGGAATAAATAAACGTGAGGAGTGGAAATCACAGAAAAAAAATCATGGAGATGATCATGATATCAGAGGGAGCAGAGGGAAAGGAGGAGTTGCACTGCTCATCAAAAACCGGTGGGGATTTGAGGAAATGGAGAGAATGGATAGAATAAGCAAAAAGGACTACATAGTAGGAAGAATTCAGTCTGGAGGACCTAAGGTGGTAATTGCAGTATTGTACAACCAACCATAGAAAAGCAGGAGGCCGAGAGAAGAATAAGAAGAGAGCAACAGAGCAATGGTGGACACACTAGCTGAGGTGGCCAGAAGGGCTCACGTGAGTAGGGCAAAGTTACTAGTTATGGTAATTTCAATCAAAGGAGATTGACTGAGAAAATCTGGAGCGTCACAAGGGACCCGAAACATGGAGAGAGCCAAGATGATGGAGGTGGTATTGAAAACCTCAACCATCAACATGTTAGGGGACACTACCACAGAGAGAAGAGAGGATGAATCAGCAAGACTGACCTCGAATTCAACTTCAGTAGTTCAGACATCGATGACATCACACACGAAAGACCCTTTCTGAGCTTTGTATACATAGTAGAATTGCAAGTGGAGAGGGAAGCAGGAGTAGGATGGGAGAAGCCAAACTACAAAAGGGGGGACTACAAAGGCATGAGGAATTTCCTGCAGGAGGTTCAGTGGCACAAAGAATTGGTGAGAAAATCAGTAAATGAAATAATGGACTACGTGACAACGAAATACAAAGAGGCAGAAAAGAGATTTGTTCCCAAGGACAACATAAATAACGGGAAGACCAGAACGATCCCTTGGTTCACCCAAAGGTGTCGAGAGGCAAAAACTATGTGCGCTAGAGAATGGAAAAAGTACAGAAGACAAAGGAGACAGGAAAATGAAGAGATTAGTCGAAGATCCAGAAAGGAATATGCACAGATAACGAGGGAGGCTCAGCGTCAATACGAAAACGACATAGCATCGAAAGCCAAGTCTGACCCAAAGCTGTTGTATAACCACATCAGGAGGAAAACAATAGTCAAGGATAAGGTAAACAGGCTGAGGAAGGAAGGTGGGAAGTTCAAAAATGAACGAGAACTATGTGAGGAGCTCAACATGAAATTTAAAGAAGTATTTACAGTGGAAACAAAAAGGACTCCGGAAAGCCAGTACAACAGCAAGGGATACACCAACAAGTACTGGACCAAATACACACAACTGAGGGGGTGAAGACACTGCTAAGTGAACTAGATACCTCAAAGGTGGGGGACTGGACATCTCTCCAAGGGTCCTTAGAGAGGAGCAGAGACGCTGTGTATCCACTAACAATAATTTTCACACATCATTTGAAAATGGGTCACTACCTGAGGTGTAAAAGACGGCAAATGTAATCCCAATTTTTAAGAAAGGTGATATATATGATGCATAAACTACAGACCAGTGTCACTGATATGTATAGAATGCAATAGTCATGGAGAAGATTATCAGGAGGAGAGTGGTGGAGCACCTAGAAAGGAAAAAGCTTATACACGAAACCAGGAAGGTTTCAGGGAAGGGAAATCCTGTGTAACAAACTTAATGGAGTTTTACGACAGTGTAACAGAATTAAGACAAGAAGAGAGAGAAGGTGGGGAGATTGCATTTTCAAGGACTGCAAGAAGGCTTTTGGCATAGTTCCACACAAGAGATTAGTGCAAAAGCTAGAGGATCAGGCATGCATAAGAGAAAAGGCACTGCAATGGATTAGAGAATACCTGGCAGGGAGGCAACAACGAGTCATGGTGCGTGACGAAGTGTCAGAGTGGGCGCTGTGACGAGTGGGGTTCCACAGGGGTCAATCCTAGGACTGGTGCTGTTTCTGTATATGTGAATGACATGCCGGAGGGAAAAGACTCAGAATGTCCCTGTTTGCAGATGATGTGAAGTTAATGAGGAAAATTAAATCGGATGAGGATCAAACAGGACTACAAAGGACCTGGAAAGGCAGCAAGCCTGATCCAGCAACTGGCTCCTGGAATTTAACCCCCACCAAATGCAAAGTCATGAAGGTCGGGGAAGGGCAAAGAAGACCACTGATAGAGTACAGGCTAGGGGGCCAAAGACTGCAAACCTCACTCAAGGAAAGGATCTTGGGGTGAGTATAATACCAAGCACATCTCCTGAGGCGCACATCGACCAGATAACTGCAGCAGCATATGGGCGCCAGGCAAACCTGAGAGTAGCGTTCCAATACCTAAGTAAGGAATCGTTCAGGACTCCATACACCGTGTGCGTCAGGCTCATATTGGAGTATGCAGCACCAGTTTGGAACCCACACCTGGTCAAGCACGTCAAGAAATTAGAGAAAGTGCACAAGGTTTGCAACAAGACTAGTCCCAGAGCTAATAGGAATGTTCTACGAAGAAAGGTTAAGGAAAGTCGACCTGACGACACTGGAGGAGATTTGGGATAGAGGGGACATGATAACAACATATAAAATACTTTGAGGAATTGACAAGGTGGACAGAAACAGGATGTTCCAGAGATGGGACACAGCAACAAGGGGTCACAGTTGGAAGCTGAAGACTCAAATGAGTCAGAGGAATGTTAGGAAGTATTTCTTCAGTCATAGAGTTGTCAGGAAGTGGAACAGTCTGGAAGGTGATGTAGTGGAGGCAGGATCCATACATAGCTTTATGAACAGGTATGATAAAGCTCATGGAGCAGGGAGATAAAGGACCTAGTAGCGACCAGTGAAGAGGCGGGGGCCAGGAGTTAAGAATCGACCCCTGCAACCACAATTAGTTGTGTACACTTAGGTGAGTACACACACGCACACACACACACACACACACACACACACACACACACACACACACGCCCCGGTGGCATGGTGGTTAGCGCTCTTGCTTCACGCACGGAGGGCCCGGGTTCAATTCCCGGCGGGGCCGAAACATTTCGAAGTGTTTCGTTACACACACACACACACACATACACACAACAGGCCTAGTGTCTAATCGACATGTGCCTAGGACAAAATGGTAACTAACACACACACACACACAAACACACACACACACACACACACACACACACACCACACACACACACACGCACGCCCAGGCAGTTTAGTAGGGTAATACAAAATATAACAATGAAGGAAAATTTGTAAATCACTGAGAGAAGCCTGAGGCCTCAGGGACAACCAGCAAGCAACTCGAAGATCGTAAATAACATCTTACGAACCTGCTCGAGTTATATGACAGAATAACGGAAATGCAACAGCAAAGACAGGATGTGTAAACTGCATCTTCGTAGCCTGTGCACCACAGGATGCTTGAGGGCAGGATGCTGTGGCGGTGATGATTGAGTGGATACAGGAATACTAGGCTAGGAACCGGAAGTGTGTTACAGGATCACCAGACCAGGAACCGGAAGTGTGTAGTGATACGAAAAAAAATATCAGGGTGAGCAGAGTTGATAAAAATACCAGTTTGGGATTAAGATCACTATCTCTGCCAGTATCAATATTGCATCTACATTTTTATCAGCGTTGGTATCAGTTATGGATCTACGTCAGTATCAATTTTGTATCTACACTAATATGTACGTCATTGTCAATTATAATTCTGAATCTAATCAGGATACACATCAGTATCCATTTTGTATATATATATATATATATATATATATATATATATATATATATATATATATATATATATATATATATATATATATATATATATATATATATATATATATATATGTATATATATAGTATATATATATTTTTTTTTTTTCAACAAGTCGGCCGTCTCCCACCGAGGCAGGGTGACCCAAAAAGAAAGAAAATCCCCAAAAAGAAAATACTTTCATCATCATTCAACACTATCACCACACACATACATAATCACTGTCTTTGCAGAGGAGCTCAGATACGACAGCTGAGAATTGTCCCTCCCAGCTGTCACTATCCCAGACCCCTCCTTTAAAGTGCAGGCATTGTACTTCCCATTTCCAGGACTCAAGTCCAACTAAATCAATTACTGGTTTCCCTGAATCCCTTCACAAAATGTTACCCTGCTCACACTCCAACAGCTCGTCATGTCCCAAAAACCATTCGTCTCCATTCACTCCTATCTAACACGCTCACACATGCTTGCTGGAAGTCCAAGCCCATCGCCCACAATACCTCCTTTACCCTTCCTCCAACCTTTTCTAGGACGACCCCTACCCCTCCTTCCTTCCCTACAGATTTATACACTCTCCAAGTCATTCTACTTTGATCCATTCTCTCTAAATGACCAAACCACCTCAACAACCCCTCTTCAGCCCTCTGACAAATACTTTTAGTAACTCCACACCTTCTCCTAATTTCCACATTCCGAATTTTCTGCATAATATTTACACCACACATTGCCCTTAGACAGGACATCTCCACTACCTCCAGCCTCCTCCTCGCTGCAGCATTTACAACCCATGCTTCACACCCATATAAGAGTGTTGGTACCACTATACTTTCGTACATTCCCATCTTTGCCTCCATGGATAACGTTTTTTGTCTCCACAGATACCTCAACGCACCACTCACCTTTTTTCCTTCATCAATTCTATGGTTAACCTCATCCTTCATAAACCCATCCGCTGACACGTCAACTCCCAAATATCTGAAAACATTTACTTCTTCCATAATCCCTCTCTCCAATGTGATATCCAATTTTCTTTATTTAAATCGTTTGATACCCGCATCACCTTACTCTTATCTATGTTCACTTTTAACTTTCTACCTTTACACACTCTCCCAAACTCGTCCACTAACCTTGCAACTTTTCTTTAGAATCTCCCATAAGCACAGTATCATCAGCAAAAAGTAACTGTGTCAACTCCCATTTTGCATTTAATTCTCCAAAATTTAATCCCACCCCTCTCCCCAACACCCTAGCATTTACTTATTTTACAACCCCATCTATAAATATATTAAACAACCATGGTGACATTACACATCCCTGTCTAAGACCTACTTTTACCAGGAAGTAATCTCCTCTCTCCTACACACCCTAACCTGAGCCTCACTATCCTCATAAAAACTCTTTACAGCCTTCAGTAACTTACTACCTATTCCATACACTTGCAACATTTGCCACATTGCTCCCCTAACCACTCTATCATATGCATTTTCTAAATCCATAAATGCAATAAAAACTCTCTACCTTTATCTAAATACTGTTCACATATATGCTTAACTGTAAACACTTGATCTACACATCCCCTACCCACTCTAAAGCCTCCTTGCTCATCTGCAATCCTACTCTCTGTCTTACCTCTAATTCTTTCAATAATAACCCTGCCATACACTTTACCTGGTATACTCAGTAAACTTATTTCCCTATAATTTTTACACTCTCTTTATCCCCTTCCCTTTATATAAAGGAACTATACATGCTCTCTGCCAATCCCTAGGTACCTTCCCCTCTTTCATACATTTATTAAACAAAAATACCAACCACTCCAGCACTATATCCCCCCTGCTTTTAACATTTCTGTCATGATTCCGTCAATTCCAGCTGCTTTACCCCCTTTCATTCTACGTAATGTCTCACGCACCTCCCCCACACTCACATCCTGCTCTTCTTCACTCCTAAACGATGTTGTACCTCCCTGACCAGTACATGAAATTACCGCCTCCCTTTTTTCATCCACATTTAAAAGTTCCTCAAAATATTCCCGCCATCTACCCAATACCTCCAGCTCCCCATCTACTAACTCCCCTACTCTGTTTTTAACTGACAAATCCATTCGTTCCCTAGGCTTTCTTACCTTGTTTATCTCACTCCAAATTTTTTTCTTGTTTTGGCTACATTTTATCAATTTTGTATTTACATTAGTATATACATCAGTATTAGCTATTCGACTACATCAATATCTTCCTCAGTATCATTTTCGCATCACCATTCCTGTCTACGTCATTATTATGTATCTACATCATTATTCCCAAAAAGGGTCAATAAATGACTGGGAGGTCAAAAGGGGGTCAGTAACTGTCTGGGACGTGCTCTGCGTGGAGTATCTGTGACCTTCCACTCTCTCCCTTTCTCTCTCATCTCTCCTATCCAGGGAAGGATGTACATACGTGTAGTATTCCTGTTCACTTCTTGTACAGGACGTACTCCCTCGCCATTCTCAACGCTAACACTGACACGAGTAGTGCCAAAGAAGTGATTGCTCTGCATATACTATAAATTAAATATTTTTTTTAAAAAGTTATTATTATTATTACTGTCTATCATTATTATTATTTACGTATAATAAATGTTTGGATGTCGATAAGCAATCTGAAGCTTGATCAAGGTGTCGAAGAGTTGAGTTTGGTAACTCCTGATCTACATCAACGTCACTACCATTTGTGTATTTTGTATTTATATTACGTCATCAGTGTATTTACATCAGTATCCTAGTCAGTGTCTACTGTGTATCCTCGTCAATGTCTACTGTGTATCCTCGTCAATGTCTACTGTGTATCCTCGTCAATGTCTACTGTGTATCCTCGTCAATGTCTACTGTGTATCCTCGTCAATGTCTACTGTGTATCCTCGTCAATGTCTACTGTGTATCCTCGTCAATGTCTACTGTGATCCTCGTCAGTGTCTACTGTGTATCCTCGTCAATGTCTACTGTGTATCCTCGTCAATGTCTACTGTATCCTCGTCAATGTCTAAGTTATCCTATCAATGTCTACTGTTATCCTCGTCAATGTTACTGTGTATCCTCGTCAATGTCTACTGTGATCCTCGTCAGTTGTCTACTGTGATCTAGTCAATGTCTACTGTGTATCTCGTCAGTGTCTACTTGTATCCTCGTCAATGTCTACTGAGTATCCTCGTCAATGTCTACTGTGTATCCTCGTCAGTGTCTACTGTGTATCCTCGTCAGTGTCTACTGTGTATATACGTCAATGTCAACTGTGTATCCTCGTCAGTATCTACTGTGTATCCTCGTCAGTGTCTACTGTATCCTCGTCAGTGTCTACTGTGTATCCTCGTCATGTCACTATGTATCCTCGTCAGTGTCTACTGTGCATCCTCGTCAGTGTCTACTGTGTATCCTCGTCAGTGTCTACTGTATCCTCGTCAGTGTCTACTGTGTATCCTCTTCAGTGTCTACTGTGAATCCTCGTCAGTGTCTACTGTGATCTCCGTCAGTGTCTACTGTGCATCTACGTCAGTGCCTACTGTGTATCCTCGTCAGTGTCTACTGTGTATCTACGTCAGTGCCTACTGTGTATCCTCGTCAGTGCCTACTGTGTATCTCGTCAGTGTCTACTGTGTATCTACGTCAGTGCCTACTGTGTATCCTCAGTGCCTACTGTTATCCGTCAGTGCTACTGTACCTCGTGCTACTGTTATCCGTCAGTGTCTACTGTGATCTACGTCATGCTACTGTATCCTCGTCAGGTCTACTGTGTCTCGTCAGTGTCTACTGTACGTCATGCCTACTGTGTATCCTCGTCAGTGTCTACTGTGTATCTACGTCAGTGTCTACTGTGTATCTACGTCAGTGTCTACTGTGTATCTACGTCAGTGCCTACTGTGTATCCTCGTCAGTGTCTACTATGTATCTACGTCAGTGTCTACTGTGTATCTAGTATCTGTTCAATACACAAATAACACGCACAAAGGAGAGAGGAGGTTACAACGTGTATTGTTCTTTATCTATTCAATCTCTTCGTCAGAATAAAATCCGTATCTATCCGAATCCAAGTCAGACTTAATAGTGATTCTCGGTCAGTATGTTCAAGTGTATTTACAACGGTATTTATGTTGGTGTCAAGATTAAGAGTTATTCTTGTCTTGACGTCAGTAGTTATGTGTGTATACCTACCTGTATATACGAACTCATGCAATTCAGAAAAACAACTGAAACATAATGACAGTGACAACAGAAGAAGAAAGAAATGAAGAAAAGAAAAATGTAATAAATATACTAAAATATAATAAAATAATAATAATAATATAATAATAATAATAATAATAATAATAATAATAATAATAATAATAATAATAATAATAATAATAATAATAATAATAATAGAAAATGAAAAGGAAGAAGAGTTGGTGATGGAGGAGGAGGAGGAACTGAGAAAGAAGTAAAAAATAAATAAAAGATAAAAGAGAGGGGGAAAAAATAACAAGGAAGAAATCTGAGCACTACCTGCATATATATTTCCTGCGATAACCAATACATATTTGCACCTTAAATTCTGATTATGATTTTTATCCGCGAAATCTATGAAACTAGAAATTTTTATTAGTGCAATATACTGCTGCACTAAACCATATTTTTCTCTGAATGTTGGAGCGTTCCAATCTGCACGACAAAAGCAATGGATTTGCAGGGTGTTTATGTTAGGCTGTTATCAATATGGCAAGGCGCCCACTTTAACCGTAATACCCCATCTGTTCTCCAATTATCCGAGCAGCTGCAGCCATTGTAAGTGACTTATCTGAACTTGACGCCGCTCAGCTGGGGCTAGGAAAATATACCATCTGGATTCTCCAAGTGTTCTAGTTCTGTTCCCAGAAAATCCAGAGAGAGTTGCACTATTGCCTCTTGTTGCAGCAGCTGGTGGTGGTAGACGTGGGAGAGAGAGAGGTGTGGTCTGGGGGTCGAAGGGTGTACCAAGGAAGGAACTGGGGACAGCCAATAGAAAATCCTCTGAGTGAAGGGCTCTCACTGCCAGGAGGTGAAGTCTGCCCTTCCCCGAGGCTATATTCTCCACTGTGTCATCCTAGTGTGACTAGTTGTTGGGTGAAGTAGGTCTGGATCTGGAGCCAGTTAGCTTATCCCAGAGCCTGTAAGGCTATTCCAGAGACTTAAATTTAGAGCATCCTTTAGGTAAAAGTCTATATTTCGTTTCTGTGTATCTGTCTATAGAAAGCCTTCTTCATGTATTAGTCTAGACAGAACATTCTCTATGAATGAGTTTACAGAGAGCGAATTCAAAGGAATTCAAAGGAATAAGAATATTACAAAGTAAGAGGGTGTAAAAACACATTACATCCAGGTTTCCTTACCTCTCAACCATTTTTCAGATTTGACCTAAATTAATGCAGTCTAAAATACTATCCCTTAACACAAACTAATCCACTACTTTTTAACTAATATAACTTAGCATAGTGTACACTATTATTCCTTAGTCTAGCTTAACCTAAACTTAATTTAATTTGTATATCTAAGACAATTTAACTTAACCTTACATATTTAGCCTTACCTGACCCAACGCAACTTGGCTTTATCACTAAATTAATGGTATAATATAATCAGAAGTTGGTGAATACGACATTTATACAGCACTCAGGAACTATTATAAAACATATTGTCAACCAGTGACTTTTTCAATTCAATCCACTGGAGATAATGGAAGTGGAGAGGTTATTTTGAAGTGTTCAATCCCAAAGCCTCGATAAGTGTTCATTCCCATAGCTTCGATTAAATTAGATCAGATGCATGAGGATGCAGATTTATATACTGGAGTCAGATGCACATCAATTAAAGACATCGTCACAGATAGGTGGTACCCATTAGTGGAAGTAGGTAATGCCCAACATTTGAGTAGCTGATTCATTTTTATCTAAGGTGAGGGGAACTGAACACCTTAAAATTACCTCTCAGGGGACTGAACACCTTAAAATTACCTCTCCACTTTTTGTCTTATGGAAAATTTTGGATTTTCCTAAATTCAGTTTGTGTAAATTTGAATAATACAATAATTGTGTAATAAAATGTTATGCTGATTTGACCCTTTCGAGAAATTTCATTGGGGGGGAGGGTGTAGAACAGCTGCTAAGTGACGCCAGGGAGAGACGCCATATTGAATTTAATGTGTAAACACTGGACCGAGTTATGCAGTGTAATTCGGCTCTTTCGAGGCAATTTGGGGTGTTTCGGCCTGCATTTGTAATAGAAACCTGTGTTAATGTCCCCTGCTCAAGAATTGGGACAGGAAATTTGCGGGACCTCAAGAATTACGAGTGGATGGCAGAAGATAAATGCAGACATCACTCACAGGGAAGTGCACCATTAGTCCCTGAATTTAGATCTCTAGCTGGCCAGTGTAGGGTCTAGGTGTTAGGCAGGTGTGTGGCGTGATCCATCTACAGTAATTAAATGGAAAGTGTTAATTCCAATTATATTTTTGTGTACCTAGCAAGTAAACCAAAATAACATACAGTCCACACAACTTTAATTACCAGAAGAGCTGGTTTTAATATTATAATTATTAATTTAATTTCAGGTCTAGCTTTTTGGAGAATAGTAGGGAGTGGGCTTCGAAGAGTTACAGTTCAGTGACCTACTGTGACTAAGACCCACTTACCTCACCCAAATTACATGCAGGTAATAATTCAGGTGATGCCTCCTGCAGGTGATTTGCTCACATAATAATAATAATAATAATAATAATAATAATAATAATAATAATAATAATAATAATAATAATAATAATAATAATAATAATAATAATAATAATAATAATAATAATAATAATAATAATAATAATAATAATAATAATAATAATAAAATAATTCACAATATGTCTCGTTTCATGTGGTTCGATGTGCTTCTCTAATGGGTAATGCCCACCTGTGATGTCACCGCTGCTCTGCTTACAGTTTTATAAGTTTCCAGCCTCATGTATCTGCTTCAAAATAATCAAGGCTGAGGTAATGAACACCTCAATTTTTTCTCTTTATTTCTTCACTGCCTTCAGTAAATATTCTCTGTATATCATTGAAAAAGGAACTAGTTAGGTGATACACATTTATTATCCATCAACACAACTGAGCTTAAACATAACACAACCTAAAAAAAATATAGTAGCATAACCTAATCTCTTATTCAATAACACCATAAATGTAAAGAAAGAGATGATATAAAGAAAAAAAATCAGCTTTATTAATTATATGCAAAAAAAAAAAAAATATATATATATATATATATATATATATATATATATATATATATATATATATATATATATATATATATATATATTTGGTGTGTTTAGCACCGTAGGCCTAAACACACCAACTCCAAGGCTGAGGGACTGATTACCTCATCTTTTGTATATAGTTCAACTGTCTTCAAGTTTGTCCTAGAATCTGTATTGATAAAGCCACTGGAGGGCGAAACGTCTACATTAAAGATACCCAGATGTTACACATGTGTCTAATTTTTATCAAGTAACAGGAAGCCCTAAGTTGTCAACTGGGGGAAAAAAGTGTGGCAGTTGATACTACATTTCTTCATCACGTCCTTGTAGATTAATGGAATACCAGGAGTATACCTGGAGAGTGTTCAGGGGTCAACGCCCCCGCGGCCTGGTTCAGGACCAGGATTCGCGGTGGATCAGGGCCTGATCAATCAGACTGTTACTACCGGTTGCATGTAAACCAACTTTAGCTGCCTTTCCAGCTCATTCTTGAAGACAGCCGGGGGTCTATCGGTAATCCCCCTTATGTATGCTGGAAGGCAGTTGAACAGTCTTGGGCCGCTGACACTTACTGTGTTGTCACTTAGTGTACTCAAGGCACCCCTGCTTTTCATAGGGGGACGTTGGTATGACTTAAAAACAAATTAATATACGTTAAGTTTGTTCATGAACATGAAATATCGTGACTATAGTTGTGACCTGCAGCTACACAAGGTAATTATAAACTAGTAATTACTTACTTGTCGTAGTTGATCATTCTCTCGCCTCGGTACCAGAAAACATAGACTGGAGGTTCTGTGGCGCTCTTGAGTAAACACACCAGCATCAAGGACGACCCATGGTGGATGTACCTCTCAGGTCCCCCCACGATCTCTGCGTGTGCCTCTGTGCGGAGTAGAAGGTCTTAGTGGTGTGGGCAAGTGATGAGGTCTTAGTGGTGTGGGCAAGTGATGGGTCTTAGTGGTGTGGGCAAGTGATGGGTCTTAGTGGTGTGGGCAAGTGGGGTGTTAGTGGTGTGGGAAGTGGGATGGGATCTTAGTGGGTGTGGAAGTGATGGGTCTAGTGGTGTGGGCGAGAGTGAGTGGAAGTGCTTGAGTGAGTGGTGTGGGGAAGTGGTGAGTGTTAGTGGTGTGGGGAAGTGGTGAGTGTTAGTGGTGTGGGGAAGTGGTGGTTTAGTGGTAGTGGGCAGAGGTGGAATGGGTCTTAGTGGTGTGGGCAAGTGGTGAGTGTTAGTGGTGTGGGCAAGTGGTGAGTGTTAGTGGTGCAGGAGTGATGAACGTCTAATGAAGTTGGGTACTGGTGGTTGTCACTCAGGTCCTCCCACAATGTTTGTGCTGGTGAGTTGTGGGTATTTGAGGTGTGGGGTAAAGGTGGCCGTACCTCTGAGAACCTCTCAGGGTCCCTGTGTTTGCTGTTCTAGGGTAGTGGTGGGTGCCACTGGTGGAGCGTGGGAGTGGTGGGTGCCACTGGTGGTGAGTGGGAGTGGTGGGTGCCACTGGTGGTGAGTGAGTGGTAGTGTGGCTGAGTAGTGGTGTGAGAAATGGTTGATGTTAGTAGTGGTGTATGGCAGTGGTGGGAGTTACGGTGGTGTGGGGTCATGGTAGGTACTAGTCGTGGGAGTAGTGAGTTATAGTGGTGATGTGGGGTAGTAGTGATGCGATGCGGTATTGTGAGGAAATGCTAATGGTGATGAGTCAGGGAGGGGTGAGTGTTAGTGAAGGGGGGGGGGAGGTTCAGGGGTGAGTGTTAGTGAAGGTTGGGTCAGGGGCTGGAAAAGTGAGTAGGTAGTAGGTATGTGTCATATGCGCCGTAGTGCATTGGCAAGTACCCGTAATACTACGACTCAGTAAATTCTTTGTTAGTGGCCACTTACTCTATGCACGCCATACACAACCACGATCCTGCAGGTCATCTCTGACAAGTGGCAAGTGACTGGGAAGGAAGTAGGTAAGGGGTGATAGGAGGTAGGTAAGTGGGTGATAGGAGTAGGTAAATGGGTGGATAGGAGGTAAGTGGGTGGATAGGATGTAGGTAAGTGGGCGGATAGGAGGTAAGTGGGTGGATAGGATGTAGGTAAGTGGGCGGATAGGAGGTAAGTGGGTGGATAGGAGGTAGGTAGGTGGGCGGATAGGAGGTAAGTAAGTGGGTGGATGAAAGGCAGGTCAGTAGGTGGATAGGAGGCAGGTCAGTGGGTGGATAGGAGGCAGGTCAGTGGGTGGATACGAGGCAGGTCAGTGGGTGGATACGAGGCAGGTCAGTGGGTGGATACGAGGCAGGTCAGTGGGTGGATACGAGGGAGGTCAGTGGGTGGATATGAGGCAGGTCAGTGGGTGGATATGAGGCAGGTCAGTGGGTGGATATGAGGCAGGTCAGTGGGTGGATACGAGGCAGGTCAGTGGGTGGATAGAGGCAGGTCAGTGGGTGGATACGAGGCAGGTCAGTGGGTGGATACGAGGCAGGTCAGTGGGTGGATATGAGGCAGATCAGTGGGTGGATACGAGGCAGGTCAGTGGGTGGATATTAGGCAGGTCAGTGGGTGGATACGAGGCAGGTCAGTGGGTGGATACGAGGCAGGTCAGTGGGTGGATACGAGGCAGGTCAGTGGATGGATAGGAGGCAGGTCAGTGGGTGGATACGAGGCAGGTCAGTGGGTGGATACGAGGCAGGTCAGTGGGTGGATGCGAGGCAGGTCAGTGGGTGGATACGAGGCAGGTCAGTAGGTGGATAGGAGGTAGGTGTGTAGAAGGCTGGCTAATTGAGTAAGTAGAGAAGTGAGCAAGGATGGCAGTAGAGTGAGCAAGGATGGCAGTAGAGTGAGCAAGGATGGCAGGAGGGTTGTCAGGAGAGTGGGCAGACTGATGGGTGGACAAGGGATATATACACGGGGGTGGGCAAGGTGATGTGCAGTGCGTTGGGCAGGTGAGAGGGAAGGAAGTGAGTAGGTGAGAGAGCAGCGTGGTGGGCAAGGGTAGGGGAAGGTTATTCAAGGAAGGAACTAGGAAGGAAGGTTGTCGGGAGCTAGACAGAAAGGTGGGCAGTTGGGTGGACAGCGGAGTGGGCAGCGGGCGGACAGCGGAGTGGGCAGGTAATTGGGCAAGTTAATGTGCAGGCGGATGAGCAGGGAGGTGGGCAGTAAAGCTGACTGTAAGATGGGCGAGCAGGCTTTGGAAGGAAGTAAGGTAAACATAGGAGTGGTGGATCACACACCAATATAGGAAGGAAGGTAAACATGGGAGTGGTGGATCACACACCAATATAGGAAGGAAGGTAAACATGGGAGTGGTGGATCACACACCAATATAGGAAGGAAGGTAAACATGGGAGTGGTGGGTCACACCAATATAGGAAGGAAGGTAAACATGGGAGTGGGGGTACACGCCAATATAGGAAGGAAGGTAAACATGGGAGTGGTGGGTCACACCCAATAGGAAGGAAGGTAAACATGGGAGTGGTGGATCACACACAATATAGGAAGGAAGGTAACATGGAGGGGGGTCAGTGGGGGTGGATTCACACGTCAATATAGGAAGGAGGTAACATGGGAGTGGTGGGTCACACTAGGAAGGAAGGTCATGGGAGTGGGTGACTAGGAAGGTGGTTAAATGGGAGTGACAACAATGGAAGTGAAGGTGGGAGGGTGGTCACAAGAGTGGGAGTGTGGGTGACAAATATAGAAGGAAGGTGCATGAGGAGTGGTGGGCAGCTAAGGAAGGAAGTAAAATGGGAGTGGTGGGCAACACCAATTAGGAAGGAAGGTAACATGGAGTGGTGGGTCAGCACCAATATAGGAAGGATGGTTAACATGGGAGGGTGGATCACACAATCCAATATAGGAAGGAAGGTAAACATGGGAGTGGTGGATACACGACCAATAAGGAAGGAAGGTAAACATGGGAGTGGTGGGTCACACACCAATATAGGAAGGAAGGTAAACATGGGAGTGGTGGGTCACACACCAATATAGGAAGGAAGGTAAACATGGGAGTGGTGGGTCACACACCAATATAGGAAGGAAGGTAAACATGGGAGTGGTGGGTCACGCACCAATATAGGAAGGAAGGTAAACATGGGAGTGGTGGGTCACACACCAATATAGGAAGGAAGGTAAACATGGGAGTGGTGGGTCACACACCAATATAGGAAGGAAGGTAAACATGGGAGTGGTGGGTCACACACCAATATAGGAAGGAAGGTAAACATGGGAGTGTGGGTCACACACTAATATAGGAAGGATAACATGGAGTGGTGGGTCACACACCAATATAGGAAGAATGGTTAACATGGAGTGGTGGGTCACAACCAATATAGGAAGGAGGTTAACATGGAGTGGTGGGTCACACACCAATTAGGAAGGATGGTTAACATGGGAGTAGTGGGTCACACACAAATATAGGAAGGAAGGTAAAATGGGAGTGGTGGGAACACATTAATATAGGAAGGAAGGTAACATGGAGTGTGGGTCACACACTAATATAGGAAGGTAACATGGAAGTGGTGGGTCACACACCAATATAGGAAGAATGGTTAACATGGAAGTGGTGGGTCACACACCAATATAGGAAGAATGGTTAACATGGAAGTGGTGGGTCACACACCAATATAGGAAGGATGGTTAACATGGAAGTGGTGGGTCACACACCAATTTAGGAAGGATGGTTAACATGGGAGTAGTGGGTCACACACAAATATAGGAAGGAAGGTAAACATGGGAGTGGTGGGTCACACACCAATATAGGAAGGAAGGTAAACATGGGAGTGATGGGTCACACACTAATATAGGAAGAATGTTTAACATGGAAGTGGTGGGTCACACACCAATATAGGAAGGATGGTTAACATGGAAGTGGTGGGTCACACACCAATTTAGGAAGGATAGTTAACATGGGAGTAGTGGGTCACACACAAATATAGGAAGGAAGGTAAACATGGGAGTGGTGGGCAACACACCAATATAGGAAGGATGGTTACCATGGGAGTGGTGGGTCACACAATAATATAGGAAAAAAATGGTTAACATGGGAGTGGTGGGTCACACACCAATATAGGAAGGTAGGTAAACATGGGAGTGGTGGGTCACACACCAATATAGGAAGGATGGTTAACATGGGAGTAGTGGGTCACACACCAATATAGGAAGGAAGGTAAACATGGGAGTGGTGGGTCACACACCAATATGGGAAGGAAGGTAAACATGGGAGTGGTGGGTCACACACCAATATAGGAAGGAAGGTAAACATGGGAGTGGTGGGTCACACACCAATATAGGAAGGATGTTTAACATGGAGTGGTGGGTCACACACCAATATAGGAAGGATGTTTAACATAGGAGTAGTGGGTCACACACAGTATAGGAACATTATCTATATAAGTAAAAGGCTGTGGGGAAGAAAAGGTATTTTCAGAGAAAATTATGACTTAATTAGCAAAGACGTGTAATTAGAGCTGACGCATATGAAATTATAAGTTCTTACCGTCCATGTGTGTGTGTGTGTGTGTGTACTCACCTAATTGTGGTTGCAGGGATCGAGTCATAGCTCCTGTATGTGTACTCACCTAATTGAACTCACCTAATTGTGGTTGTGTGTGTGTGTGTGCGTGCGTGTGTGTGTGTGCGTGCGTGTGTGTGTGTGTATGTGTACTCACCTAATTGTACTCCCCTAATTGTGGTTGCAGGGGTCGAGACTCAGCTCCTGGCCCCGCCTCTTGCTGTCTGCTACTGGGTCTCTGCTCTCCCTGCTCCATGAGCTTTATCATACCTTGTCTTAAAACTATGTATGGTTCCTGCCTCCACTATATCGTTCGCTAGACTATTCCACTTCCTAACTACTCTATGGCTGGAGAACTGCTTCCTAACATCCCTTCGACTCATCTGAGTCTTCAGCTTCCAGTTGTGTCCCCTTGTTTCTGTATTCCCTCTCTGGAACATCCTGTCACTATCTACCTTGTCGATTCCCTGCAGTATTTTGTATGTCGTTATCATGTCTCCTCTAACCCTTCTGTCCTCCAGTGTTGTTAGTCCTATTTCCCTCAACCTTTCTTCATATGTCATTTCCCTGAGCTGTGGAACTAGTCTTGTCGCAAACCTTTGCACTTTCTCTAATTTCTTGACGTGCTTGACCAGGTGTGGGTTCCAGATTGGTGCTGCATACTCTAGTATGGGCCTGACGTACATGGTGTACAGTGTCTTGAACGATTCCTTGTTAAGGTAACGGAACGCGGTTATTTGGTTGATGTGTGTTTCCGGAGACGTGCATGGCGTTATACTCACCCCAAGATCTTTCTCCTTTGATGAGGTTTGTAGCCTTTGTCCACCTAGTGTGTGTGTGTGTGTGTGTGTGTGTGTGTGTGTGTGTGTGTGTGTGTGTGTGTGTGTGAGCGTGCGTGTGTGTTTTGAGTGTGTTTTTTATTTAGAGAGTGTGTATGTGAAAGTGTGTGTCCCTTCCAATCTAATTGTACTCACCAAATTGTGGGTCTGCAGGGGTTAGGAGTCTAACGAAAGCTCCGTTTCCACTACGCCTCATTCAGGTGAGCCCGCCCACTAGGTCCACTCTCTCCCTGCTCCTTGAGCTTTATCATACCTCTTCTTAAAGCTATGTATTGTACCTGCCTACATTACATCATTTTCCAGACTATTCCACTTTCTGAGAACTCTGTGACTGAAGAAATACTTCCTAACATCCATGAGACTTATCTGGGTCTTCAACTTCCAATTGTGACCCCTTGTTTCTGTGTCACATCTCAGGAACATCCTGTCTCTGTTCACCTTGTCGATTTCTCTCAGTATTTAATATGTCGTTATCACGTCCTCCCTGTCCCTCCCGATTTCCTTTAACGTTTCTTCGTAGGACATTCCCCTTATTTCTGGAACTAGCCTTGTTGCAAACCTTAGCACTTTCTCTAATTTCTTGACATGCTTGACCAGTTGTGGGTTCCAAACTGGTGCTGCATACTCCAGTAATGGCCTGACGTACATGGTGTACAGACAGAGTCTTGAACGATTCCTTACTGAGGTATCGAAACGCTATTCTCAGGTTTGAAAGTCGCCCATATGCTGCAGCAGTTATCTGGTTGATGTGTGCTTCCGGAGACGTGCTTAGTATTATACTCACCCCAAGATCTTTCTCCTTGAATGAGGATTGCAGTCTTTGGCCACCTAGCCTATATTCTGTCTGCGGTCTTCTTTGTTCTTACCCGATCTTCATGACTTTGCATTTGGTGGGGTTAAATTCAAGGAGTTAGTTGCTGGACCACGCGTCCAGCCTGTCCAGGTCTCTTTGTAGTCCTGCCTAATCCACATCTGATTTAATTCTCCTCATTAACTTCACATCGTCTGCGAACAGAGACACTTCTGAGTCTATACCTTCCATCATGTCATTCACATATACCAAAAATAGCACTGGTTCTATGACTGACCCCTGTGGAACCGCCCTCGTCACAGGCGCCCACTGTGATACGTCATCACGTACCATGACTCGTTGTTACCTCCCTGTCAGGTATTCTCTGATCCATTGCAGTACCCTTCCTGTTATACGTGCCTGATTCTCTAGCTTCTTCACTAATCTCTTGTGAGGAACTGTGTCGAAGGCCTCCTTGCAGTCCAAGAAAATGCAATCAACCCACCCCTCTCTCTCTCGTGTCTTACTTCTGTTACCTTGTCATAAAACTCCAGTAGGTTTGTGACACAGGATTTGCCTTTCATAAATCCGTGCTGGTTGTCGTTTATAATCTTGTTCCGTTCCAGGTGCTCCACCACTCTCCTCCTGATGATCTTCTACATGACTTTGCATACTATTCACGTCAGTGACACTGGTGTATAGTTTAGTGCCTCGTTTCTGTCTCTTTTCTTAAAAATGGGGACTACATTTGCCGTCTTCCATACCTCAGGTAGTTGCCCAGTTTCAAGGGATGTGTTGAAAATTGTGGTTAGTGGCACACACAGTGTCTCTGCTTCCTCTCTAAGGACCCACGGAGAGATGTTGTCTGGTCCCACCGCCTTTGAGGTATCAAAGTCACTTAGCAGCTTCTTCACCTCCTCATCGGTGTGTGTCTGTGTCTGTGTACTCACCTATTTGTGGTTGCAGGGGTCGATTCATAGCTCCTGGCCCCGCCTCTTCACTGATTGCTACTAGGTCCTCTCTCTCCCTGCTCCATGAGCTTTATCAAACCTCGTCTTAAAACTATGTATGGTTCCTGCCTCCACTACGTCGCTTTCTAGGCTATTCCACTTCCTGACAACTCTATGACTGAAGAAATACTTCCTAACAACCCTTTGACTCATAGGAGTCTTCAACTTCCAATTGTGACCCCTTGTTTCTGTGTCCCCTCTTTGGAACATCCTGTCTCTGTCCACCTTATCTATTCCTCGCAGTATTTTATATGTCGTTATCATGTGTGTGTATGTGTCTGTGTCTGTGTATGTGTCTGTGTGTGTGTCTGTGTGTGTGTATGTGCGTGTGTTTGTGTGTGTATACTCACCTAATTGTTCTCACCTAATTGTGGATGCAGGGGTCGATTCATAACTCCTGGCCCCCCTCTTCGCTGGTCGCTACTAGGTTCACTCTCTCCCTGCTCCATGAGCTTTGTCGTACCTCTTCTTAAAGCTATGTATGGATACAGCCTCCACTACATCTCCCTCCAGACTATTCCACTTCCTGACAACTGTGTGACTGAAGAAATTCTTCAACTTGCAATTGTGACCCCTTGTCCCTGTCCACCTTATTAATTCCTCTCAGTATGTTGTATTTTGTTATCATGTTCCTCCTCTCTCTCCTTTCCTCCAGTGTCGTCAGGTCGATTTACCTTAACCTCTCCTCGTAGGGCATGCTCCTTAGCTCCGGGACTAGTCGCGTTCCAAACTAACCTTGTTGCAAACCTTTGCACTTTCTCTAATTTCTTGACATGCTTGACTAGGTGTGGGTTCCAGACTAGTGATGTATACTCAATTATGGGCCTGACATACACTGTGTTCAGAGTTCTGAATGATGCCTTACTGAGGTGCCGGAACGCTGTTCTCAGGTTTGTTAATCGCCCAAATACTGCAGCAGTTATTTAGTTGATGTGCGCTTCAGATGTGCTCGGTATAATACTCACCCCCGATCCTTTTATTTGAGTGAAGTTTGCATTCTTTGGCCCCCTAAACTGTAATCTGTCTATGGTCTTCTTTGCCCTTCCCCGATCTTCATGACTTTGCACTTGGTGGGGTTAAACTCTACGAGCGAGTTGCTGGACCAAATTTGCAGCCTCTCCAGCCCTTTGTAGTCCTGCCTGGTCTTCATCCGACTGAATTCTCATTGTCTGCAAACAGGGGTACTTCTGAGTCTATCCCTTCCGTCATGTCATTCACATATACCGGAAACAGAACCGGTCCCACTGCTGACCCTGTGGAATCCTGCTCGTCACAGGTGCCCACTCTGACACCTCGTCAGGTACCATGACTTGTGTGTGTGTGTACTCACCTATATGTATTCACCTATATGTGGTTGCAGGGGTCGATCCATGGCTATTGGCCCCGTCTCTTCACTGGTCAATACTAGGTCACTCTCTCTCCGCTCCTAGAGCCTTATCATACCTCTTCTTAAAGCTGTGTATGGACCCTGCCTCCACTACTTCACTCTCCAGATTATTCCACTTCCTGACAACTCTAAGGCTAAAGAAATACTTCCTAACATCCCTAAGGCTCCTCTGGGTTTTCAATTTCCAATTGTGGCCCCTTGTTCCTGTGTCCCATCTCTAAAACATTAGAGCCCTGTCCACCTTGTCAATTCCTCTAAGTATTTTATTCGTCGTTATCATGTCCTCCCTGTCCCTCCTATACTCTAGTACCATCAGGTTGGCTTCCATTAACCTCTCCTCATAAGACATACTCCTCAGTACCGGGAGTAGTCTTGTTGCAAACGTTTGCACTTTCTCCAATTTCTTGACGTGTTTGACTAGGTGTGGGATCCAGGCTTGTGCTGCATACTCCAGTATGGAGCTGACGTACACGGTGTACAGTGTCGTGAATGACTCCTACATAGATGTCGAATTGCTATTCTCAGATTTGCCAAGCGCCCATATGCTGCAGCAGTTATTTGATTGATGTGCGCCTCGGAGGACATGCTCGGTATAATGCTTACCCCAATATCCTTTTCTTTAAGTGAAGTTTGTAGCCTTTTCTCCCCAACCTGTACTCCGTCTGCGGTCTTCTTTGTCCTTCCCCAATATTCATGACTTTGCATTTGCTGGAGTTAAACTCCAGGACTCATTTGTCGGACCAGGCATGTAGGATATCCAGATCCCCTTGTAATCTTTCCTGATCCTCGCCCACTTGTATTATCCTCAACAGTTTTACATCATCAGCAAACAGCGATATTTCTGAATCTATTCCTTCCATCATGCCATTCACATATACAAGAAACAGCACTGGACCTAGGACTGACGTTTGTGGAACCCCACTCGATACGTGCGCCCACTCTGACATTTCATCACGTTCAAACACTCGTTGTTTCCTTCCTGTAAGGTATTCCCTGATCCACAGCAGTACTTTCCCTACTATTCCTGCCTGCTCCTCCATTTTTTGAACCAGTCTCTTGTGTAGTACTGTGTCAAAAGTCTTCTTGCAGTCCAAAAAGTTGCAATCTACCCATCCCTCTCTCTCCTGTCTTACTTCTGTTACCTTATCGTAGAACTCAAGTAGATTTGTGACACAGGATTTCCCATCTCTGAAGCCGCGCTGATTGTCATGTATGAGTCCAATCCTTTCAATGTGTTCCACCACTCTTCTCATGATAATCTTTTCCATGACTTTGCATACTATACAAGTCAGTGACACAGATCTGTAGTTTAATGCTGCCTGTCTGTCTCCTTTCTTAAAAATTGGAAATACATTTGCTGTCATCCACACCTTAGGCAGTTGAACTGTTTCGATAGATTATTGAAGATTGTTGCTAGTGGCATACACAGTTCCTCTGCTCCCTCTCTCAGGACACATGCAGATATGTTATCTGGGCCCAACGCCTTCCAGGTATCTAGTTCACCTAGCAGTTTCTTCACTTTCTCCTTGGGTATGTGTATTGTGTCCAACACTTGCTGGTGCACCCTTCCTCCACTGGTTTGCTGAAAGCATTTCTGCCTTTGTGAATACTTCTCTAAATCTTGTGTTTAGTTCTTCACATACTTCACATACTTCAGCCTGATTACCTGATCCTTGACTGTTATTTTCCTCCTAATGTGACTGTATAAAAACTTTGGTTCAGACTTGACTTTTAATGCTATGTCATTCTCGTATTCCCTCTGGGCTTCTCTCCTTATCCCTGTATATTTGTTTCTGGTTCTTCTGCTCAACTTCTTGTTTTCTTGAGTCGTTTCCTTTATATTTTTTTCATGCTCTAGCACATTTGGCTTTGACCTCTTTACACCTCTGGTCTTACCATTTTTTCTGTTACCCTTCGGTAGACTTCTCTGCCTACCTGCACTTAGTGGTCACTAGTTCCATCATTTCATTTATTGTTTTTCCCTCCAGTTCCTTTTTTTCCATTGTACTTCATGCAGGAATCTCCTTATGCCTATGTAGTCCCCTTTTTTTAAGTTTGGCCTCACCTATCCTTCTCGTGTTCTACATTCTCAATTGTTAACCATACAAGGCATTCAAAACTCAGAATGTCGTGATCGCTAGCGCCAAGGGGTCTTTCCTGTGATATCCCTTGAATATGAGATCCAGCCAAGGGGTCTTTCTTGTGTGGTATATCCTGAATATGAGATCCAGCCAAGAGGTCTTTCTTGTATGGTATATCCTGAATATGAGATCCAGCCAAGGGGTCTTTCTTGTGTGGTATATCCTGAATATGAGATCCAGCCAAGGGGTCTTTCTTGTGTGGTATATCCTGAATATGAGCTCCAGCCAAGGGTCTTTCTTGTGTGATCTGAATATGAGATCAGCCAGGTTTTCTGTGTATATTCCTGAATATGAGATCCAGCCAAGGGTCTTTCTTGTGTGGTATATCCTGAATATGAGATCCAGCCAAGGGGTCTTTCTTGTGTGGTATATCCTGAATATGAGATCCAGCCAAGGGGTCTTTCTTGTGTGGTATATCCTGAATATGAGATCCAGCCAAGGGGTCTTTCTTGTGTGGTATATCCTGAATATGAGATCCAGCCAAGGGGTCTTTCTTGTGTGGTATATCCTGAATATGAGATCCAGCCAAGGGTCTTTCTTGTGGTATATCCGAATAGAGATCCAGCCAAGGTTTTCTTGTGTGGTATATCCTGAATATGAGATCCAGCCAAGGGTTTTTCTTGTGTCGGTATATCCTGAATATGAGATCCAGCCAAGGTTTTCTTGTGTGGTATATCCTGAATATGAGATCCAGCCAAGGGTTTTTTCTTGTGTGGTATATCCTGAATATGAGATCCAACCAAGGGGTCTTTCTTGTGAGGTATCCCCTGAATATGATATCCAGCCAAGGGGTCTTTCTTGTGTGGTATATCCTGAATATGAAATCCAGCCAAGAGGTCTTTCTTGTGTGGTATATCCTGAATATGAGATCCAGCCAATGGGTCTTTCTTGTGTGGTATCCCCTGAATATGAGATCCAGCCAAGGGGTCTTTCTTGTGTGGTATATCCTGAATATGAGATCCAGCCAAGGGGTCTTTCTTGTGTGGTATCCCCTGAATATGAGATCAAGCCAAGGGGGTCTTTCTTTTGTGGTATATCCTGAATATGAGATCCAGCCAAGGGGTCTTTCTTGTGTGGTATCCCCTGAATATGAGATCAAGCCAAGGGGTCTTTCTTGTGTGGTATCCCCTGAATATGAGATCCAGCCAAGAGGTCTTTCTTGTGTGGTATATCCTGAATATGAGATCCAGCCAAGAGGTCTTTTTGTGAGATATCCCCTAAATATGAGATCCAGCCAAGGGTCTTTCTTGTGTGGTATCCCCTGAATATGAGATCCAGCCAAGGGGTCTTTCTTGTGTGGTATCCCCTGAATATGAGATCCAGCCAAGGGGTCTTTCTTGTGTGGTATCCCCTGAATATGAGATCCAGCCAAGGGGTCTTTCTTGTGTGGTATCCCCTGAATATGAGATCCAGCTGCCACATTCTCTCATTTCTCTCTAGATGTATCCCTAACATGTTGGTGTATGAAATTTGTGTGTACTCACCTAGTTGTGGTTGCAGGGGTCGAGTCACAGCTCCTAGCCCCGCCTCTTCACTCTTCACTGGTCTCTACTCGGTCACTCTTCATCACACCTCTCCTTAAAGCTAAGTATGGATCCTGCCTCCACTACATCACTTCCCAGACTATTCTACTTCCTGACAACTCTGTGACTGAAAAAAATACTTCCTAACATCCCTGTAGTTCATCTGAGTCTTCAACTTCCAACTGTGACCCCTTGTTGCTGTGTCCCATCTCTGGAACATTCTGTCTCTGTCCACCTTGTCTATACCTCTCAGTATTTTATATGTCGTTATGATATCCCACTTATCTCTCCTGTCTTCCAGTGTCGTCAGGTCGATTTCCTTTAATCTCTCCTCGTAGGACATACCCCTTAGCTCCGGGACTAGTCTTGTCGCACACCTTTGCACTTTCTCTAGTTTCCTTACATGCTTGGCTAGGTATGGGTTCCAAACTGGCGCTTCATATTCCAATATGGGTCTAACGTACACAGTGTACAGGGTCCTGAATGACTCTTTATTTAGATGTCGGAATGCTTTTCTTAATTTTACCAGGCGCCCGTATGCTGCAGCAGTTATTTGGTTGATATGCGCCTTAGTAGATGTGCCCGGTTTTATACTCACCCCAAGATCTTTTTCCTTGAGTGAGGTTTATAGGCTCTGGCCCCTAGATTGTACTCCGTCTGTGGTCGTCTTTGCCCTTCCCCAATCTTCATCACTTTGCACTTGGTGTGGTTGAACTCCAGGAGCCAGTTGCTGGCCCAGGCCTGCAGCCTGTCCAGATCCCTCTGTAGTTCTGTCTGGTCCTCGTCCAATTGAATTCTTCTCATGTGTGTGGTGTGTGTGTGTGTGTGTGTGTGTGTGTGTGTGTGTGTGTGCTGTCTGTCTGTCTGTCTATCTGTGTGTGTCTGTGTTTGTCTGTAGTCTTTGTGTGTGTACGTGTCTGTGTGTACGTGTCTGTGTGTGTGTCTGTGTTTGTGTGTCTCTGTGTGTCTCTGTGTGTGTCTATGTGTGTCTCTATGTGTGTACTCACCTGTATGTGGTTGCAATGGTCAAGTCACAGCTCCTGGTTTATGTATGTATCCATCTATATGTGATTGCATGGGTTGAGTCACAGCTCCTGGTCCCGCCTCTTCGCTGGTCGCTACTAGGTCCACACTCTCCTAGCTTCAACAACCTCGTCGCACCTATTTTTAAAGCTTTGTATGGACCCGCCTCTAACACTTTACTCTTCAGATTGTTCCCTGTGACTTATATGAATTTTCAACTTCCAGTTGCGACTCCTTGTTCCAGTGTTCCATCTCTGAAACATTGTCCCAGTCTAACCTGTCAGTTCCTCTCGTCCAGCATCATCAAGTTGAGCTCATAACCTCTCCACATAGGACAATTAAGGAGCATTGTAATTTTGGTCAAAGCTGCACTCTTCAGGCATTGTTCTTTATATACATCTTAGATTCAGTGCCAAATATGAAGTTGACTGGTTGAGGTTTAGCATAGAGTATTACTGATTAGCGCAGCGCAGTGTTTTATGTACTGTGTCTATGTACTCTGCAGTATTTATAAACATTAACTAACTTTCTCAGTGATTATGCTAGAGCTTCCATTGCTACCACCACCTTAATGGACTATAACATTATCACCAAGGACGACAAAAGTCAAGTTTTTGGACCACAGAAGTTACGAGATGCCAGACTAAAATACTGAATGGAGAGGCAAGAAAATGCGCAGCAAACTTGGAAAATATCACATCACTGTATTTTGATGGTAAGAAGACCTCCACTCGTGTAATGGAAATTGAATATCTCACTTATGTGACTCCCAAGTCAGGCCATGGAAAGGAGAATTGCCAAGACTATCTATACATTTCTGGTGGAACAGAAACTAACTGGGCAGCTGTTGTATGTGTTGGTAGTGACCGAACCAACGTAAAGTCGGAGCTGACAATGGAGACATTCATTATCTTGAAATGTTGCTTGGTCATCCGGTTCATTATTTCATCCGTCAGCATCAGGGAAATAAGCTGCCATTCCGGGCTGTTTTCCACCACTATTATGGTAAGCCAAGTGGTCCTGAGCATTGGAGAGGTCCCACTGGCAAGCAAATCAAGGATCCTCTGTCTGAGCTGCCAGTTGTTGCTTACCAGCCAGTCAATTTCACTGATTTTCCTGCTCTGAATGACAAGGTGGCAGAGGATCTGTCCTGGGACCAGAAATACTTGTATAGGATTTACAAAGGATTGATCACAGGTGTGGTTGATGATGACTTGGCTGCTCTTGAACCAGGTCCACCGTGTGTGTCAAGGTGGAATACTTTATGGAGTAAGATAGGATAAGATAAGATTGTATGTGGCAACATCAAGACCCAGTCAGGAGCTGAAAAGAGTCATCAATATGATTTTAAAGTTCAGTGCTCCAGTGTGGTTCCACATCAAGCTGCACCTTATGTCAGACACTGTCCAAAGAACGTCTTCCAGTCACTGTAATTTATGAGACATTTGAACAGTAAAGAAAAGAAGATAGTTAAGAAGACTGTCCAAAGAAATTCCTACTTTGCTGACACAGATCAGCTGCTTCTTGGTATGTGCACTGATGAAGACATGACTGTGAGAGACAAAGCTGTCTCAATGATAAGAAAAATTAGAGAAGAGAATCAGAAGACAGAAGAAAGTACTGAGAACTCTGATGAGGATGGAGAAGATTCTGCTGATGATGTTGATGAGGACTTGTTAATCTACACTGATGATGAGGATGACAGTGAAGATGAAGAGAATGACAATGTGGCTTCTATTGTCAACTCAAGAAAAGTTGTGATTCCCAAACTAAAGTGGCAAGCAAAGAACTATCATTCCATGATTGACTGGAAGACTGAACTCAAAACTGAGCCTCCTTTCATTGCTTCTCTATCAGATCAACAAGTTCTGAAAATTATTGAGACTCCACTGAAGGTTCCGAAGTGGCCAAACAACACTCAAGCTGTTGAGAGAGGGATAACATTGATGACTGAAGCTGCACTGAAGTGACTGGACAGAAGGCAAGAGATGACTGAAGCTGCACTGAAGTAACTGGACAGAAGGCAAGAGGTGACTGAAGCTGCACTGAAGTGACTGGACAGAAGGCAAGAGATGACTGAAGCTGCACTCAAGTGACTGGACAGAAGGCAAGAGATGACTGAAGCTGCACTGAAGTGACTGGACAGAAGGCAAGAGGTGACTGAAGCTTCACTGAAGTGACTGGACAGAAGACAAGAGATGACTGAAGCTGCACTGAAGTGACTGGACACAAGACAAGAGGTGACTGAAGCTGCACTGAAGTGACTGGGCAGAAGGCAAGAGATGACTGAAGCTGCATTGAAGTGACTGGACAGAAGGCAAGAGGTGACTGAAGCTTCACTGAAGTGACTGGACAGAAGACAAGAGATGACTGAAGCTGCACTGAAGTGACTGGACACAAGACAAGAGGTGACTGAAGCTGCACTGAAGTGACTGGACAGAAGGCAAGAGGTGACTGAAGCTGCACTGAAGTGACTGGACAGAAGGCAAGAGATGATTGAAGCTGCACTGAAGTGACTGGACAGAAGGCAATAGGTGACTGAAGCTGCACTGAAGTGACTGGACAGAAGGCAAGAGATGACTGAAGCTGCACTGAAGTGACTGGGCAGAAGGCAAGAGATGACTGAAGCTGCACTGAAGTGACTGGACAGAAGACAAGAGGTGACTGAAGCTGCACTGAAGTGACTGGACAGAAGACAAGAGATGACTGAAGCTGCACTGAAGTGACTGGACAGAAGGCAAGAGATGACTGAAGCTGCACTGAAGTGACTGGACAGAAGACAAGAGATGACTGAAGCTGCATTGAAGTTACTGGACAGAAGACAAGAGATGATTGAAGCTGCACTGAAGTGACTGGACAGAAGGCAAGAGATGACTGAAGCTGCACTGAAGTGACTGGACAGAAGACAAGAGATGACTGAAGCTGCACTGAAGTGACTGGACAGAAGACAAGAGATGACTGAAGCTGCACTGAAGTGACTGGACAGAAGACATGAGATGACTGAAGTTGCACTGAAGTGACTGGACAGAAGACAAGAGATGACTGAAGTTGCACTGAAGTGACTGGACAGAAGACAAGAGATGGATATATCAGACAAAGAATATTATCCAGGAAAGTGATGCCAAAGTTCCCCACCAAGTAAAAACTTCACTTATAACTTGTAATAATCTAAAATTAAATAGTTGATCATAAATATAACCCATGTACATTTAATTATACAATCTTCACTACCAAAATTAATGTAAACTATGTACACTTGATTATCCTGATAACCAATAAATTATAACTACGTAATTGCTTTCAATGTGTATAATTTACGAAAAGTCGATGCGATGTTGAGTAAATGGGCATGAAATGGTCTGAAATTTTGCACAGAAGTTTGTTGTGACCATACAAATAATGCCTGAAAAGTACAGCTTGCATTCCTAAAATTAGTATTTTTTTTCAATGCTCCTAAGGACATACCCCTTAGCTAGGGAATAGTTATGTTGCAAGTCTCTGCATCTTCTCCAGTTTCTTGATATGGTTGACTAGGTGTGGGTTCTATACTGGCGCAGTATGGGCCTGACGTACACGGTGTATCAGTGTCTTGAATGACTCCTTACTTAGATATCGAAAATTTGTTCTGCTAGAAGCTCATTTGATGTGCGCCTCAGGGATGTGCTCGGTATTATACTCACCTCGAGTGAGGTTCATAGTCTTTTACCCCTGAGCCTGTACTCCGTCTGTGGTCTTATTTGTCCTTCCCCAAGCTTCATAACTTTGCACTTGGTAAGTGTGTGTGTGTGTGAACGCGCGTGTGTTCGTTTGATCGTTCATTCGTTAATTCATTAGTTCGTTCTTTCTCTCGTTCCTTCATTCGTGCTGCGTGTTCGCGCTCCCACGCACGTTTGCATGTGCATGCAAAAATATTGTATGGATAATTTTCTGTGAAGGTATGAAATTTGTCAGTAAGTAACGCTCATTCCTGGAGAACACGCACCTTTAAATGTCTACACATAAAATGGAATAATCACATTAATTTCACTTTCCACAAGCGGGTCGATGTCGCTTGCTGCTGCCCAGACATTTAGTAAGTGATATTGCAGGACGAAGACAGAGCCACACTGGCTTTCCAAGATGTAGTGGGTAGACACATGTGTAGTAGAGACCTTTACTACATGTGTATGTTGTAGAGACCTTTACTACATGTGATTTGACCTACTAGTGTATAAGACTTTACTACTAATATTGCTGTTACTACCTCACTCACGCTGTCTCTTCTGCAACTATTGCTACATCTTAATCTATTATTATTATACTTTTGATGTTAATATATCTACTTTCAATTAGACATGTGACTGGGTCTTATTGAGTTCACACAGTGGCTTCATCAGTCCATCAAACGAAGGTAATGAGAGAGTTTGAGGATCAGTCTGGCTGCTTAGTTATGTATTCGACAAGCTTAATTATTTTCATTGTTTCTCTATTACTTCCTCCAGTTTTATCAATAACTCATCAACGCCTTACCCAACAGCCATCAAATTATCAATACTTATGTACGGTAACCAGGATCAAATTCTATTGGCATGTTCAAATGTTCTATGACAAAAGTTGATAAATTAGACACATATACAACACTTGGGAATCTTTACTGAGTAAACGTTTCGCCACACAGTGGCTTCATCAGTCCATATAAAAGAGACTCAAGGCTGTGGGACTGATTACCTCAAACTCCTGTTCACGATTCTACTTTGTATGGACTGATGAAGCCACTGTGTGGCGAAGCGTTTCCACAATAAAGAAACACAAGTGTTATATATATGACTAATTTATCAACTTGTCGGTTCTGTGAACCATTCATCTACACGAGCAAGGTTCTTCAAGCCGTTCCCAGCATCCTAGAGTTGCTGGGAACGGCTTTTGACTTGACGATTTTGTGTTAAATAGAGCGAATTGTTATTTCTGTTAATATGTTCGTTGAATAAATTTCAGTTTTTTTCCCTTGTTGCTGGTGAGGGGCTCTTGATCCAAGGAACTGAACTGATCTTTCTTTGCATGAATTGAATTTGAATGCTTCCGGTTCCCCAGGCGCTGTGTTCCCCAGGCGCTGTGTTCCCCAGGCGCTGTGTTCCCCAGGCGCTGTGTTCCCCAGGCGCTGTGTTCCTCAGGCGCTGTGTTCCCCAGGCGCTGTGTTCCCCAGGCGCTGTGTTCCCAGGCGCTGTGTTCCCCAGGCGCTGTGTTCCCCAGGCGCTGTGTTCCCCAGGCGCTGTGTTCCCCAGGCGCTGTGTTCCCCAGGCGCTGTGTTCTCCAGGCGCTGTGTTCCCCAGGCGCTGTGTTCCTCAGGCGCTGTGTTTCCCAGGCGCTGTGTTCCCAGGCGCTGTGTTCCCAGGCACTGTGTTCCCCAGGCACTGTGTTCCTCAGGCGCTGTGTTCCCCAGGCACTGTGTTCCTCAGGCTTTGTGTTCCCCAGGCGCTGGGGAACACAGCTTCAGGTCTGCTTCAAACTTGGAGAGTTTTCCTCAAGGGAAACAATCTCTTGATGTTAGGTTGTGCAAATTTTAATAATCACTTTGATTTCTGTGAAATAACTGGAGAATGTCTCTTAAGATCGATTTTCTTTTAAGAAAATGAAGAAATGAAATACTGCTTTCCATGCATCTGATTATCTTTAAACCTTTCAGGTTAATAACATGATAATGTAACTTGTGACCGTTGCGTCTCTGTGAATATTTCCAATTTTGCGATTTTTGTTGAAGAAATCTGGATATTAGCTTCCATATGATGGCTTTTCACTGGCTCTTATGATCCCCCTTCAGATCTTCAACACTGAGGTTTAACTGCATCATTAACGTACGTCACACTCTGCATTACTCCAGTCGCATGCACTGACACACACAAGACTGGGATTGCGGAGTACTGGGATACCTTCCTGGGATCGCTCAGCGCTGAAAGAATCTTTGAACATAAACAAACATATTGTGAAGAAAATTTTAAATAAAATGAACACACTGTTTTCGACCAGAAAATGGAAACTAAGAGATAAGATCGTTCAAGTCTCCGTGATATTAACTAAACAAGTTTGATATGTATTGTTTTTACTAGCACTGCTGCTGGCAGTGCTACTTCTACAATCTTAATTCTACTACTATTACCATTATTACTATTACTATTACTGCAACTCCTACAACTACATATGATCCCATCCTCAACTATCCAAACACTTGTTTATCCTAAGCTCCTAAACACAGGTGCTCAGCCTAAACATTGCGACGAAACTCAGCAACAACTCTCACCGACAACACGCACCAACAATACTCACCCAGGGCACTCACCAGGGCACTCACCCAGGGCACTCACCCAGGGCACTCACCCAGGGCACTCACCAGGGCACTCACCCAGGGCACTCACCAGGGCACTCACCCAGGGCACTCACCAGGGCACTCACCCAGGGCACTCACCAGGGCACTCACCCAGGGCCCTCACCCAGGAACTCAGCCAGGGCACTCACCAGGGCACTCACCCAGGACTCACCCAGGGCACTACCCAGTGCCCACCCAGGGCACTCACCAGGGCCTCACCCAGGAAATCACCGGCTCACCAGGGCACTCACCCAGGGCACTCACCCAGGGCACTCACCCAGGGCACTCTCCTAGGCACTCCAACGATATAAAAAACAACACACATACCACACTACACTCACACACGACACTCAACATTCGCCCAAAACATTCATTCACCCACAATGTCACCCTTAACAGTTCTCAACAACACTCACCCACAACACTCACCAACAACACTCAGAACCGTCGAACTCACCTACAATACTCACATCACTTACTCACAACACTCACTACACTCACTCTTATTCACAAGTCTTATCCACAACACCAACACACACAACACTCATTCACAAAACACAACACTCACCCACATCACAGCCTCACCCACAACCTTCACAACACACACAAAACACCCATCCAAGAACTCACAACACTCATCAAAAACACATAATACTGACCTCAGCACACAACACCAATAATATACAACACTTACCCACAACAGTCACCCAGAGCACACCATACTTACCCACGATACACACAACTTTCACCCACAGCACAAAGCACACATAACACACAATACTCACTCACAACACTCACCCACAATCACACAACACTCAGTCACCAACACACAACACCTCACCCACAACAAATAACACTCACTCGCAACACTCAAAAATAACCAGCAACATCCATAATACTCACACACGACACTCACCAACAGCACGCACCCACAACACACGGCACTTACCAACAACACAACGCTCACCCACAACAAACAACAACTCATTCCATGTACACACTACAGTGACCCACATCACACATCACACCCACAACAGACAACTAATCCATAATTCACGGCAACTTACCCGCAACACCAAACACTCGCCACAACATACAAAATTTACTCACAACACACAACCTTCACCCACATCAAGCATCTATCATCCGCAACACGCAACAGTTACCCACATCGCGCATCTCACCCACAAATACTTACACAACACAACACTTACCCACAACAAACAACAACTCACCCATAATACATCACTCAGCCAAAACACACAACATTCACCCACAGAGCACAACAGTCACCACAACACACAACAGTCACCCACAACACACAACAGTCACCCACAACACACAACAGTCACCCACAACACACAACAGTCACCCACAACACACAACAGTCACCCACAACACACAACAGTCACCCAACACACAACAGTCACCACAACAAAAGAAGTCCCAAAACAAAAACTCACCACAAACACACACAGTCACCAAACAACAACAGTCACCACAACACAAACAGTCACCCACAACACACAAAGTCACCACAACACAACAACAGTCACCCACAACACACAAGTCACCACAACACACAAGCGTCACCCACAACACACAAAGTCACCCACACACAGACAGTCACCCACAACACACAAGCAGCACCACAACAGCACAAGCTCACCACAACACACAAGTCACCCTACAACACAACAGTCACCCACAACACAAATAGTCACCCACAACACACAATAGCCACCCACAACACACAACAGTCACCCCATAACACACAACTGTCACCCACAACACACGTCAGTCACCCACAACACAATAGTCACCCACAACACATAACAGTCTCCCACAACACACAACAGTAACCCAACGTCACCCATAACAAACAACAGTCACCACAACAACAACAGTCAACCCCACCACACAACAGTTCCCTACAACACACAACAGTCACCTACAACAACAACATCTCCACAACATTACAACAGTTCCCACAACACACACAGTCACCCAAACACAACAGTCTACCACAACACACAACAGTCACCCACAAACACAAACAGTCACCCACAACACACACAGTCTCCACAACACAAACAGTCACCCACAACACAAGCACCATCTACAACACAAACAGTCACCCACAACACACAATAGTCACCCACAACACACAACAGTCACCCACAACACACAAGTCACCAACAACACACAAGAGTCACCCACAACACACAACAGTCACCCACAACACACAAGAGTCACCTACAACACACAACAGTCACCCACAACACACAACAGTCACCCACAACACACCAACATGACCCACAAAACACAAATTACCCACAACACACACTCACCACAACACAAACACTACCCACATCACACATACTAACAACACCTCCACTCATACAATACTCATCACACAAAATCACATATTGCATCCATCACAAACAACTCACCCACAACACAAAAGTCACCCTCAACAGACAGCTCACCCACAACACACAGCTTACCTGACACACAAACTCACCCACAAACACTCAGCACTACAAAACAGATCATCCACATCAAACAACTAAACTGTAACACCGAACTCACCCATAACACAAAACAATTCATTCACAACATACAACTCAACCACAATACACAATACACAGCACTCATCCACAACACATAACACACCCACAACACAGCACTCATCTACAACACAGAACACACCCACAACACAGCACTCATCCACAACACAGAACACACCCACAACACAGCACTCATCCACAACACAGAACACACCCACAACACAGAACAACTCACCAAAACACAACAACTCTTACCCACAACACACGAAAACAGCTCTCACCCACAAAACTCAGCTCGCTCCAATTTACCCACACCAGCTCCCAAAACACAACTCTTTTACTAAACACAACTCACCAACAACACACGAGTCACCTACAACACAACACTCAACTACAACACAAGTCACTCGCAACACACAACTCACTCACAACGCACAACTCACTCAAACACACAACAGCCACCCATAATACACAATATCTACCCACAACACACAAGACCCTCACAATACACAACTCTCCCACAACACACAGCTCCTGAAAACAAACAACCCACTCACAGCACTACAACTCACTCATAACACTTACCCATTATTCACAACTCAGAACACTCATCCGCAACTCATCCATAACACACAACTGTACCACAACTCTCACCCATGACCCTCACTCATAACTCACAACTCACCCTCACTAATCACCTACGACCCACAACTCAAGACAACACTCAGTCACAACTCATAACTTACACACAACTCACCCATAACAACAATTCACAAGAACAGTCACCCACAACTAACAGCAACTCACCCACAACTAACAACAATTCACCCAAAACTAACAATAACTCACCCACAGCTAACAACTCACCCACAGCTAATAACAACTCACCCACAACTAATAACAACTCACCCACAACTAATAACAACTCACCCAAGCAAAACAGCAACTCACCCACTACATTTAGCATCACCATCAAGGACTGAGGTGGGTGGGATGAGACCTGGCACTCGTACTGGCCCTGGTCGTGGGGTGCCACCCACCGCACCGTCAGCACCCAGTCACAGCCATCAGGAGACACCTTCACCCCGACCCTGGCATCTGACGAGTACGCTTGTCGACCCACCGTCAGCAGGTGATAGTCCCGACGTCGAATCCACGACACCTGTAAGAGGAAACACCAGATTTAATTGCAACTCACTGCAACTGTGAGAAGAAACACCTGTCATAATGACACCTCATTACGCCTATGAGAGGAAACACCTGTTTAAATATCATCTGATTACACCAGAGACAATCAGCACTTGTCTTAATGACACTTCATTACACCTGTAAGAACCAGCACTTGTCTTAATAACACCTCAACACCTGTGAGAACCAGCACTTGTGTGAGAAACCCTCAGCACACCTGGGAGAAGAAACACCTGTTTTAGCACCTCACTTTACCTGTGAGAACCAGAACTTGTGTTAGAAACAACTCACTGAACATGTGAGAACCAGTTCTTGTATTAGTAGTACCTCACTACACCTGTGAAAACCAACACATATGTTAGTAATGCTGCGAGCAACAGCGCAGGTGTTAGTATACACACCATCGTTGAAAGTTTGAAGCCAATTAGAAAAAAACATTCTTACATTATGAAAGGCACAAAATAAACCAAAGCCCTGTAGTAACTTACCGTCTCAAGTGTGGTCAGGAAAAAGTATATTAAACTTTTCTATTGAGAATCTCTATGAACATCGGCCACCTTGCATTTATATAATGGAAGCCAACAGACTGGCACAAACAAATAATGATATCTTTTAATTAGGCTTAATATTTAAAAATTGTTTTAGGTTTAAAATCATAAGTAATGTCTCCTAATCCGATTAATAAAGAGAACTGCTTAATAAAATAAATTTAACCATTTTAGAGGACTGAAATTTTTTTCAGCTTGATAGCCAAAGTTCATAGTGTACCAGAAAAGTCATGACGCTTCAGAAATTTTAACAAATAAAATCTGCATATTGGGGCCTTCTAAGCCAGCTTCAACTAAAAACCTTCTTGTAAAACACAGCAGTGATATATGTTTGAAACCGACCAGAAAACGCGTTCTCAAGTTATTGCACAGAATCCAAAAAGTCCACTTTTTTTTTTTTAAACAATATTATTCCACTGATAAATTTGCATCTACACGGCCTAATCTTATAGGATATTGTGGATTTTTTTTTTACATAATTTTCCAAAAGGTTGAAAATATAAACGAATAATATAATAATTGCGAATTAAAATGTGATGGTATTTGGACCCATTGATAAATTTTAAGTGAAGGGGGGGAGGGGGTGGAACAGCCGGAGAGTGATGCGGACAAGGGAGACGTCATAATGAATTTGATGTGTGAACACTGGTCTGAATTGTGCAATGTAATCAGGCGTCCTCGAAGGTCAGTTGGTGTATATCGGCCTCAATCCGTAATTTAGAAATTGCTGACACGTTTCTACTGAAGAATTGAGATAAATAGTGTGGAAAATCCTTACAATTCAGCAACAAAGATGGAAAAATAGAGGACTCCAATTCTCCCAGCAGCACACATTATCTGAGTGATGATTACCCATAATGTACAGTAGTTTTGCGTTGGCCATCGTAAATTCTAGTTGCAGTGGTAGCGTTAGGATGTGTTTCCAAAATATAATAATTATGATCCAGTAATTAAATGGTGAGTGCTCATTAAATAATATGTGTATATTTTTGTAAAATGTTGTATACTCAACAGATCAACAGTTATTATGTGATGGCAGGGTTTACTGTTTTCAGGAGGATTCTCGCTTTATCAGAGATGATGAAGCTTCATCATCTCTGAAGTCTTAGCGAGAATCCTCCTGAAAAAAGTAAACCCTGCCATCACATAATTGCTACTACATGAAAGGACATGCCCAGTTTGGTCCAACAGGCCTGCTGCAGTGTTCCTCCTTTCTTATGTTCTTATGTAATAGAGGAGGGACACTGAAACATGCCTTCTCAAATCCATCCATATACATTTGCCCAACCTATTTTTTATGCTACCCAAGCCATAGCTTTTGTAACCTTTCTTTCTCATGTACCACCTGACTTTTCCTTAACATGTATAACTACTTCTACTACCTCTACTTGTACTACACCTTACTCTAAGCCTATATATACCCTTTGTGTCATATATTGTTTGTAATGGCTTGACAAAGCTCCTGGAGAGTGAATCGTTGCCACAATAAAATGTCACATTAGTTGCATTTGTGTCCTTTTACTTAACATTAGTAATGTATACAGGAGAAGGGGTTACTAGCCCCTTGCTCCCGGCATTTTAGCCGCCTTTCACGACACGCATGACTTACAGAGGAAGAATTCTGTTCCACTTCCCCATGGAGATAAGAGGAAATAAAAAAGAACAAGAACTAGTAATAAAATAGAAGAAAACCCAGAGGGGTGTGTATATATATGCTTGTACATGCATGTTTAGTTTGACCTAAGTGTAAGTAGAAGTAGCAAGTTGTACCTGAAATCTTGCATTTATATAAAACAGAAAAAAACAAAAATCCTACCATCGTGTAAAACAATTATAGGCTTTCGTTTTACACTTACTTGGCAGGACGGTAGTACCTCCCTGGACGGTTGCTGTCTACCAACCTATTACCTAAGAAACCATCATTCAGCCCACTCAATATCTTGTAATTTACCAGGATTATTGGTATTAATTTTGTGTTGTAATTTGATACGCCCGACTTTGTTTGTGCGTGGGAAAGATTGTGTGTGGGTTAAGGAACATTGAAATTTTGGTCAAAGCTGCACTCTTCAGGCATTGCTCCTTATATACATCTTATATTCAGTGCCAAATATGAAGTTGATTGGTTGAGGTGTAGCCTACAGCATTTGCGATTGAAATTTTTGAATGTCTGTATTACTGAGTAGCGCAGCGCAGTGTTTTATGTACTGTATCTATGTACTCTGCAGTATTTATAAACATTACCTAACTTTATCGGTGATTATGCTGGAGCTGCCATTGCTACCGCCACCTTAATGGACTATGACATTATCACCAAGGACGACAAAAGTCAAGTTATTGGACCACAGAAGTTACGAGATGCCAGACAAATACTGAATGGAGAGGCAAGAAAATGAGCAGCAAACTCTCTCTCTCTCTCTCTCTCTCTCTCTCTCTCTCTCTCTCTCTCTCTCTCTCTAATATCACATCACTGTATTTTGATGGTAAGAAAACCTCCACTCATGTAATGATAAAGAATGAGAAGACCAAGAAATGGAGTCCAAAGATAATGGTGAAAGATCATTACGTCATCATGGGGGAGCCCGGCACTGAATATCTCACTCATGTGACTCCCAAGTCAGGCCATGGAAAGGAGATTGCCAAGACTATCTATACATTTCTGGTGGAACAGAATCAAACTCGGCAGCTGTTGTATGTGTTGGTAGTGACGGAACCAACGTAAAGTCGGAGCTGACAATGGAGTCATTCATCATCTTGTAATGTTACTTGGTCATCCTCTCCATTATTTCATCTGTCAGCGTCAGGGAAATGAGCTGCCATTCTGGGCTGTTTTCTACCACTATGACGGTAAGCCAAGTGGTCCTGAGCATTGGAAAGGTCCCACTGGCAAGCAAATTAAGGATCCTCTGTCTGAGCTGCCAGTTGTTGCTTACCAGCCAGTCAATTTCACTGATTTTTCCTGCTCTGAATAACAAGGTGGCAGAGGATATGTCCTGGGACCAGAAATACTTGTATAGGATTTGCAAAGGAGTGATAACAGGTGTGGTTGATGATGACTTGGCTGCTCTTTAACCAGGTCCACCGTGTGTGTCAAGGTGGAATACTTTATGGAGTAAGATAAGATAAGATAAGGCTGTATGTGGCAACATCAAGACCCAGTCAGGAGCTGAAAAGAGTCGTCATTATGATTTTAAAGTTCATTACTCCAATGTGGTTCCACATCAAGCTGCACCTTATGTTAGACACTGTCCAAAGAACGTCTTCCAGTCACTGCAATTTATGAGACATCTGAACAGTGAAGAAAATAAGATAGTTAAGAAGACTGTCCAAAGAAATCCTACTTTGCTGACACAGATCAGCTGCTTCTTGGTATGTGCACTGATGAAGACATGACTGTGAGAGACAAAACTGTCTCAATGATAAGAAAAATTAGAGAAGAGAGACAACAGACAGAAGAAAGTACTGAGAACTCTGATGAGGATGGAGAAGATTCTTCTGATGCTGTTGATGAGGACTTGTTAATCTACACTGATGATGAGGTTGACAGTGAAGGTGAAGAGAATAACAATGTGGCTCCTGTTGTCAACTCAAGAAATAGGCATGAAATGGTCTGAAATTTTGCACAGAAGTTTGCAGTGACCATACAAATAATGCCTGAAAAGTGCAGCTTGCATCTCTAAAAATTGTATTTTTTCATTGCTCCCTAGTGTGGGTCTCGTAGGAGAGGCATGGTGCAGCCTAGTGTCTCTAAAATCCCACCTGCCTCTGAGGTACAATAAATTGTTGCTTAGTTGTGTCCCCCTCAAATAATATGGATGAAATATTTCAGGAATGTACCTGTGAACCTCGTCCCTATAATTTCCCACAGATATCATCCTTCTCAAAAATGCATTAGAATTAAAGGTTTGAAGTCCATCATAAAAGGTAACCGCAGACATTGAATACAAATCATCCAGAACACAAAACAATCACCCAATAAATTTACAAATTGAGATTTATGCGGCCCAAAAGCAAAGCTAAACTTACGTTGAGCAAAATAGACCAGTGTCTAAAGTTTAAAGCATTAGAGAAAATGTATTCTCCAGCTATTCCACTGAAATGATCGATTCCAATATTTTAAGAATATTAGGATATTGGCAAATTTGCACATACAGTCTAAACTTATAGGATACAATCCTTCCCAAAAGATACATCAAATATTAAAGACTGATGATTTTCAACTGAGGCATAGTAAGATTATCTCATAGAATATATATTATTTAATTAAAAAAAAAATAATGTGACAGATAGACACTTACACACTCCAATAACACTTCTATTTTTCTTCTAAATAGAAAAAAAACCACTTTGAATGAATGAAGCCGAGTTATAGCTTCTGAAGTTACCACAATGAAACTGAACTAGGGAGCACCTTCCAATGCCTACAGTTGTATGAACAGTTCCCTAATTACAATACACCAGCGTTTAAAATTCACAGACGATCGGTAAAGGTGTTCTTAAATTATTAAGAACAACTATGGAGGAAGAACAGAATTCTAACAACTATCATAAATTATCCCACTGGGGGAAAAACTATAAAAAAAAAAAATTGTCACTGTTTGTGTCTCTGATTCACCATCTGTTGGTTTTTCCTATCTACTACCTACCAGGAAATTCTTAAACATTTATGTCATGGTCTTAAAGTGGTGTGATATAGTGTCTGAATATTTTTTTTTCTTTAATATGACATAGGGTTTAAGCTGCTGTCACATACATGTAATACACATTGTGTGTGTGCAATCAGTACAAGCATGCAAACAATTACTATACATATGTTTGTAATCAATACACACATACACATGATCAATACACATACATGTGGTCAATACATACATACATATGAGCATTATACACAGATATGTATTCAATATACACATGTGGTCAATACATGCCTATGCCTATATGCGGTGAGTCATCCACTTGAGTTTGGGATATCAGGTGGTGGGAATATTAAAAAAACAAGGGGTAAATTTTTCCTTCAAATTGACAGGAAATGAGGTGGAGGGACAGAACCAGAGGATGGGTAGATAAATGGGGACGAGACAGGAAGCTCAACGACAAACCCGGCCGATGATCTATGACCTAGTGTGACCTGTTTCCGGGAAGCCATTTCTGAAAGTTGTGCTGAAGGCACAAGTGTACATAATGTATAAATGCACAATTCAAGTACATTTCTGATTTTCTCATATTTTCATAGTATTGTAATAAATCATTGTATTCCTCATATATTGTTATATAATTACCCATGTATCTTATAAGAATATTTCTTAGGGCTGAGATATATAGTCTTAATAAAATGAGAGTAATTATATTTAAGTGCAGTATCAGGTTGTGAGGCTAACTTTCCTTCCAGCGTGTCGATGATATTTCTTAAGAGCATCAAACTTATGTCTGTAATTTAGTGTTTGTGGCAGCTACCATAAACATCTTGATATTAGGTGTGTTAATGCTGGTAAAGAGTAACATTTGAAAGCATTTTATAGTTATTTTTTTAAATTGGTTTCGGGAGAGAGACATTAGTTATAAGGGATGGGCAATATTAGCTTTGTTTTTGAGAAATTGGGGATCAGGTTATTAGGTATAATTAATGTTTATACATAATTTTTGGTCTGTGTAATGTTACTGGGTGAGGAACCCAGCGACAGCCATCACTGTGCTGAAGGAATTCACTAAGCACCAGTGCTCCGCTCGACTGTGCTCACCCAGAGGGATTCAAGATTTCTAGTACCGTAAACAGTCACACCCAAGCGCCAAGTGCTTCATTTTGGAGCCAGGTTCAAGTGAATAATCGGCCGTGCCTTAACTAAACACTCTAACCACAGTACCCTGTCATGGGATAGGATCTCATATGATGCCCATTCAGGTTTCTTTTTACCATCCCAGTACAAAACAATGTGATGTTTCACCATCCAGTCAACCAACAGTACTTCAGCGCTGAAACCTCCATCTTGGTCTCATCCTCTGGTGACTGTATCTGGCTGATCAGAGCCCCAAAGAACCTTATTACAGGACTGTGAGGGAAAAGTGGTGTATTATTGGGGGTTAAGGTTGTTATTCAGCCGGCGATTATTCATGGGTTCAGCCGGTGCTTCCCTTTAGCGGGCCGAGGCAGAACCCCCCTCCTTTTCTGGTGGTAGTTACCTTACATGGTGACCAGCGAAACTGTGGAGAGTCACTACACCTCCACACTTCTCCTGATCAGGTAAGGTGATCTACCAGGTGTATATTTTGTTCGTGGTTGTTTTATAGTTACTAGTAATTTCTTCCAACTTAAAGTGAACATGCTATCCTTTTTAAGAAACATAAGAACATAAGAAAGGAGGAACACTGCAGCAGGCCTGTTGGCCCATTCTAGGCAGGTCCTTCACATTCCATCCCACTAACAGAATATTTGTTCAACCTAATTTTCAATACTACCCAAGAAATAAGCTTTGATAATTTTATTTACTCATGTGCAATTCCCACTCAAATCCAACCCCTTTCACTCATGAATTTATCCAACCTAAATTTAAAACTACCCAAGGTCCTTGCTTCAATAACCCTACTAGGCAGACTGTTCCACTCATCAACTACCCTATTTCCAAACCAATACTTTCCTATATCCTTTCTAAATCTAAACTTATCTAACTTGAATCCATTATTGCGGGTTCTCTCTTGGAGAGATACCGTCAAGACCTTATTTATATCCCCTTTGTTAATACCCATTTTCCACTTGTATACCTCGATCATGTCTCCCCTCATTCTACGTCTTACAAGTGAATGTAATTTAAGGGTCTTCAATCTTTCTTCGTAAGGAAGATTTCTAATGCTATGTATTAATTTAGTCATTCTACGCTGAATGTTTTCTAACGAATTTATGTCCATTCTGTAATATGGAGACCAGAACTGAGCTGCGTAATCTAGGTGAGGCCTTACTAATGATGTATAAAGCTGTAATATAACCTCTGGACTTCTGTTGCTAACACTTCTTGATATAAATCCCAGTAATCTATTTGCCTTATTACGTACGCTTAGGCATTGCTGTCTTGGTTTAAGGTTGCTGCTTACCATCACCCCCAAGTCCTTCTCCAATCTGTATGGCTAAGTTCTACGTTATTTAACTTATAAGTGCTTGGGTTATGGACACTCCCGAGCTTTAGAACTTTGCATTTATCTACATTGAACTGCATCTGCCATTTTTCTGACCAGGAATTGAGTTTGTCTAAATCCTCCTGTAGTTCACTGACATCTACGTCTGAATCGATTATCCTACCTATCTTCGTGTCATCAGCGAATTTGCTCATATCACTAGAAATTCCCTCGTCAAGGTCATTTATATATATTATAAACAACAACGGGCCCAAAACCGATCCCTGAGGAACGCCACTTGTTACAGATCCCCACTCCGATTTAACCCCATTTATGCACACCCTCTGCTTCCTATTGGTGAGCCATGACTCGATCCATGACAACACTTTTCCCCCAATGCCATGAGCAGCCACTTTCTTTAACAGTCTCTGATGTGGTACTCTATCAAAAGCCTTACTAAAATCCAAATAAACAATATCGAATTCTTTATCATGATCAACTGCCTCAAAACCTTACTGAAAAAGTTAATAAATTAGTTAGGCAGGAACGGCCCCTGGTGAATCCATGTTGAGTATCATTAATCAAATTATGCCTATCGAGATGGCTTCTTATGTTATCAGCTATAATCGACTCTAATAATTTGCCTACAATTGAAGTTAGACTTATTGGGCGGTAATTTGATGGTAACGACTTGTCCCCTGCTTTAAAAATAGGAATTACATTAGCCATCTTCCACGTATCAGACACTACACCTGTTTGAAGAGATAGGTTAAAAATGTTAGTTAAGGGTTCACAGAGTTCAATTTTGCATTCCTTAAGAACCCTTGGAAAAAGCTCATCAGGGCCTGGCGATTTATTTTGCTTCAAACGGTCTATCTGTTTGATAACCATTTCGCTAGTGACTGTGATACTACATAATTTATCTTCTTCAGGCCCACTAAAATACCTAATTCTTGGGATATTATTAGTGTCTTCCTGAGTGAAAACCGAGAGAAAATAATTATTAAAAATAGAGCACATTTCATTCTCTTTGTCAGTAAGATACCCATAATTATTTTTAAGGGGACCTATCTTATCTCTAACTTTTGTTCTATACACCTGGAAAAAACTTTTTGGGTTAGTTTTCGAATCCCTAGCAACTTTAATTTCGTAGTCCTGCTTAGCTTTTCTTATCCCCTTTTTAACGTCCCTCTTAATGTCAATATACTGATTCGTAAGATGACCCTCACCTCTTTTGATACGCCTATAAATTCCTTTCTTCTGCCCTAAAAGATATTTGAGTGTTATGTTTGCTTACTTGTGGTAACCATTATTTATTTCTCTTTATCAGCTCTGCTGCTGTCCTGGTCAGCTGGTACAGACGCCCGATTTGAAGGAGCTAGATGTACGTCTCTCTGGCTTAGCTACTTTTGTCTACTCTTCCGCTTCTAAGCCTTACGTACCTCGACCAAGTGGCATACGAGAATTCTTAACAACTGCCCAGGATAACCTTCTTACATCTCGTCTACACCAGAGACTCATCCTGGGCCTTATATTCTCCTACTCTCCATCCTGCCAGAACCACAACGGCCTATTTTTTTTATATTTTATTAAAAAACTTAAAATTCTTTGTTTATTTCCTACCCAAGAGTCTTTAAATTTTTTATTAATTTTACCATTATATTTTGTTCAGGTGAAAGGCGTTCCCCTGACAATGGCGACCTTGTCAGGATACGACTCTTGAGGCTACATCTTCCTGATGGTTCTTCTGGTTCGTGAGTATAACATTTAAGATTGAAAAGGGTGAGTTGGTATCTTTGAGGTGTCAAGTCATTACTGGTAGTCTGTTTGACTTAGAGTTGTTTGGTTCTTGGGTTGGGTTTAGAAGTTTACTCATTTTTGTTGGACTTGAGGAACTTCCATAATAACCCCTCCTGGGTGAACCGTGTTTATTTATCTCAGTGAAGGCTATTGAGCCCACTAGAGTACTTCCAAGTTGAAAATAGTATTTCATTTTCTTCTTTGGGAAGGTTAGAAAGTGTGCGGACGAGGTCCCTCTTTTGAAACAGTCGTTTCAGTTGTTAATTTAAGATCGACTTGTTTGGTTTGTATAACATTTCTTACTATGGATTCGTTAGATTTCTGGTTAAGGGCTGAAAAAGACATGGGATTTACAGGACAGAATCTTGATAGTTATATTACATCTAAAATGGCTATAAAAGAAAAAAGAGAACTGGAAAGACTAGCTCGAGAAGAGAAAAAGGAACAGGAAAGACTAGCTCGAGAAGAGAAAAAGGAACAGGAAAGACTACCTCGAGAAGAGAAAAAGGAACAGGAAAGACTACCTCGAGAAGAGAAAAGGAACTGGAAAGACTACCTCGAGAAGAGAAAAAGGAACTGGAAAGACTAGCTCGAGAAGAGAAAAAGGAACTGGAAAGACTAGCTCGAGAAGAGAAAAAGGAACAGGAAAGACTAGCTCGAGAAGAGAAAAAGGAACTGGAAAGACTAACTCGAGAAGAGAAAAAGGAATTGGAAAGACTAGCTCGAGAAGAGAAAAAGGAACTGGATAGACTAGCTCGAGAAGAGAAAAAGGAACTGGAAAGACTAGCTCGAGAAGAGAAAAAGGAACAGGAAAGACTAGCTCGAGAAGAGAAAAAGGAACAGGAAAGACTAGCTCGAGAAAAGAAAAAGGAACTGGAAAGACTAACTCGAGAAGAGAAAAAGGAATTGGAAAGACTAGCTCGAGAAGAGAAAAAGGAACAGGAAAGACTACCTCGAGAAGAGAAAAAGGAACAGGAAAGACTACCTCGAGAAGAGAAAAAGGAACTGGAAAGACTACCTCGAGAAGAGAAAAAGGAACTGGAAAGACTAGCTCGAGAAGAGAAAAAGGAACTGGAAAGACTACCTCGAGAAGAGAAAAAGGAACTGGAAAGACTAGCTCGAGAAGAGAAAAAAGAACAGGAAAGACTAGCTCGAGAAGAGAAAAGGAACAGGAAAGACTAGCTCGAGAAGAGAAAAGGAACTGGAAAGACTAGCTCGAGAAGAGAAAAAGGAACAGGAAAGACTAGCTCGAGAAGAGAAAAAGGAACAGGAAAGACTAGCTCGAGAAGAGAAAAAGGAACTGGAAAGACTAGCTCGAGAAGAGAAAAAGGAACAGGAAAGACTAGCTCGAGAAGAGAAAAAGGAACTGGAGAGACTAGCTCGAGAAGAGAAAAAGGAACTGGAAAGAATAGCTCGTGAAAATGAAAGGATTGTTCGTGAGGACAAAAGAGAACAGGAACGGATAGCTAGAGAAGACAGAGTTCAGTCAAGGGAAGTGGCCTTCAAGATGAAGGAGATTGAAGAAAAGGCAAAGCAGAGGGAGTTGGAACAGTTAAGGTTGGAATTGGAAGCCAAGAAGGTAGAGCTATCTAAGCATAAAATAGATGAAGGGGTACTAGAATACCCTCTAATATTAGGATGCCTCAAATACCACCTTTCACAGAGCAGGATGACATCGCGGCATATATCACCAGATTCGAGAACACTGCCACACTCTGTGAGTGGCCCTCAGATTCTTGGACTACAAGGCTTGGATTACTTCTATCAGGTACAGCTTTAATCGTATATTCCACCTTACCAGCTGACGTAATCACTGATTATCCTCTACTTAAGAAAGCTATCTTAAAGGCTTTCAAGAAAACCACCCATCATTACAGGTCTGAGTTTCGGCACACTAAAATATCCCCAATCAGAATTATATGCAGTATCTGACAACCCTTTCAGATTGTTTGATTGTTGGATTGATAGTGCCGAAGTCGATCATGACTTTGATTCATTACGCGACCTGATGGTAAGAGACCAATTTCTTTCTTCTGTTAACTCTGACTTACGTATCTTTATTAAAGAACGCGACGTTCACACAGCTTCTGAAATGGCACAAGCGGCAGATATATATGCCTGCGCTCATAATAACTACCCTAAAGAGCGTAGTGGATATAAATCTGTTGTACCTAAACAATCTGAGTTATCCAAACCATTTTCCTCTAAGAAATTCCCAGTAAAATGTACAACTGTAATGAATTGGGACACAGACGTCCAGACTGTCCCAAGAAAAAAGGCAGTTGTTAAGAATTCTCATATGCCACTTGGTCGAGGTACGTAAGACGTAGAAGCGGAAGAGTAGACAAAAGTAGCTAAGTCAGAGAGACTGCCTCGGCCCGCTAGAGGGAAGCACCGGCTGAACCCATGAATAATCGTCCGGCTGACTAACAACCTTAACCCCCAATTATACTCCATTTTTCCCTCACAATATCCCCTTTCCAAAACTTATGGTCGAAGGTATCGAGTTGTGAGGCTAACTTTCCTTCCGGCGCGTCGATGATATTTCTTAACCACATCAAACTTATGTCTGTAATTTAGTGTTTGTGGCAGCTACCATAAACATCTTGATATTAGGTGTGTTAATGCTGGTAAAGAGTAACATTTGAAAGCATTTTATAGTTATTTTTTTAAATTGGTTTCGGGAGGGAGACATTAGTTATAAGGGCTGGGCAATATTAGCTTTGTTTTTGAGAAATTGGGGATCAGGTTATTAGGTATAATTAATGTTTATACATAATTTTTGGTCTGTGTAATGTTACTGGGTGAGGAACCCAGCGACAGCCATCACTGTGCTGAAGGAATTCACTAAGCACCAGTGCTCCGCTCGACTGTGCTCACCCAGAGGGATTCAAGATTTCTAGTACCGTAAACAGTCACACCCAAGCGCCAAGTGCTTCATTTTGGAGCCAGGCTCAAGTGAATAATCGGCCGTGCCTTAACTAAACACTCTAACCACAGTACCCTGTCATGGGATAGGATCTCATATGATGCCCATTCAAGTTCCTTTTTACCATCCCAGTACAAAACAATGTGATGCTTCACCATCCAGTCAACCAACAGTACTTCAGCGCTGAAACCTCCATCTTGGTCTCATCCTCTGGTGACTGTATCTGGCTGATCAGAGCCCCAAAGAACCTTATTACAGAACCTTGAGTTAAGATCATTTGTGAATCCGTCCCAAGCTTTACCCTAGAGGCTGCCTTTATGCCAGTGGATTTCAACTAGGTTCTTATTACTTAGGAAAATGATGGCCTATACTATCTTAGGAATGTCTCTGTTCCCCCAGACAAGCAACCATCACTTGCCCCTTGAGCATCACGGAAGCTGCTTATCTCACCTGTCACTCTCATGAATGTCTCTGTGCCTAACCCTTACCATGCCACCCAGCTGCCAACTTCCCACTACCCTTGTCACTACATAACCAGTCTAGCTAGCCCACCACCCAACATAGTGGTGGCCCACCCCAAGTGCCCACTTGGGCAATCATTACTGCTCTGTGCTAAACTAACTGACTGTTCACCTTGTGATGCGGCTTAGAATTATAGGATTTATTATTGTTAATAAAAATATAGGATTTATATAATTGTATTTATTTATTAAGAACATCTGGAATATAATAATTTTAACAGCTAGGCTGCCTAGTTTTGTCCTGATGGTTATTTATATTTTACAAATTTAGGGTTTTCATAGGTACTAGGGTTGTAACATTGCATCTTTTTTGGCTAGGCTATTCTATGAAGATCAGAGAAGTTTACAAGAACATATTGGTGATTATACAGTATAGTAACATAATTATGAGATTTAACGAATTTTAATGAGTGTAATATTATTTTATTTATCTTTTTCGAGAGTTGTAACTGTTATGGAAGAATGTATACGAGCAGGGCTCACCCATGTTGATGGTAGGGTTTTAATAAAATTTAAATTGTTATAAAATGGGGTTTGAAATGTATGTTTGGATATTTTTTAATGCTGGTAATAAACGTTCTGGGATCAAAATATTTTCTGTTATTCTTACATTTTTCGTATATATTTATATTTAAGAAGTTAAAACTTGTTATTTTCTCATTAGCTATGGAGTTAGTAATTAACTGTTTTGTGTTATTTATAAACATTTGTGTAGGTTAGGATGTGTGGAGAGTTGTGAATGTATAGCAGATCACTGTTTTGCGTCAGTGAAGGTGAAGTTAACACATCACAGTGAAGCTGAAGCTAACACATCACAGTGAAGCTGAATCTAACACATCACAGTGAAGCTGAAGCTAACACATCACAGTGAAGCTGAATCTAACACATCACAGTTAAGCTGAAGCTAACACATCACAGTGAAGCTGAATCTAACACATCACAGTGAAGCTGAATCTAACACATCACAGTGAAGCTGAATCTAACACATCACAGTGATGCTGAATCTAACACATCACAGTGAAGCTGACTCTAGCACATTACAGTGAAGCTGAAGCTAGCACATCACAATGAAGCTGAAGCTAACACATCACAGTGAAGCTGAAGTTAACACATCACAGTGAAGCTGAAGTTAACACATCACAGTGAAGCTGAAGTTAACACATCACAGTGAAGCTGAAGCTAACACATCACAGTGAAGCTGAAGTTAACACATCACAGTGAAGCTGAAGCTAACACATCACAGTGAAGCTGAAGCTAACACATCACAGTGAAGCTGAAGTTAACACATCACAGTGAAGCTGAAGTTAACACATCACAGTGAAGCTGAAGTTAACACATCACAGTGAAGCTGAAGCTAACACATCACAGTGAAGCTGAATCTAACACATCACAGTGAAGCTGAATCTAACACATCACAGTGATGCTGAATCTAACACATCACAGTGATGCTGAATCTAACACATCACAGTGAAGCTGAATCTAACACATCACAGTGAAGCTGAATCTGACACATCACAGTGATGCTGAATCTAACACATCACAGTGATGCTGAATCTAACACATCACAGTGAAGCTGAAGTTAACACATCACAGTGAAGCTGAATCTAACACATCACAGTGAAGCTGAATCTAACACATCACAGTGAAGCTGAATCTAACACATCACAGTGAAGCTGAATCTAACACATCACAGTGAAGCTGAAGTTAACACATCACAGTGATGCTGAATCTAACACATCACAGTGAAGCTGAATCTAACACATCACAGTGATGCTGAATCTAACACATCACAGTGAAGCTGAATCTAACACATCACAGTAAAGCTGAATCTAACACATCACAGTCAAGCTGAAGTTAACACATCACAGTGAAGCTGAATCTAACACATCACAGTCAAGCTGAAGTTAACACATCACAGTGAAGCTGAATCTAACACATCACAGTGAAAAAATAAACACATAAGCAGTATAATGTGATCCTTTATTGACAACGTTTCGCCCACGCAGTGGGCTTTATCGAGTCACAGACAGATCTACCTGGAAAATGAGTAACATGAATATATATAGGGTACAGTCAGGTGGAGAATGCTGGGTCAGGTGGAGAAAGCTGCATGTGACAGTCTTAAAAGTAGTGTGATAGTTAAAAACATTGTGTGACTTAAAGGACCTGCAGTGTACCATTCTTGAGTTCTAGGTGGGATAGCGTTGAAGAAGTTTCTTGGCAATAGGTTCAGGTATGTTGTAGAAGCCGTTGTTCTGGTTGAAGTTGTTGGATATACAGATAAGTGATGATTCCTGGATTCTTCGGTATTGCGTGTTGTCTTCTCTGGCGATGAGTCTTGCGTTTCTGTAGTTGATTAAATGGTTGTGTAAATTTCGGTGTTGAACACAGGCATTTCTTGAGTCGTCAGATCTGCCTGCGTACTGGTGTTCTGAAATGCGTGTTTGGAGGTCTCTGGATGTTTCGCCAACGTATAATTTGCTGCAGCCATTACAAGGGATTGTGTATACCCCTGCCGTGGATTGAAGTTTTTCCTGTCTGTTACTGGTAATGTCCTTGATGGTGGTGGATGTGGAGGTGGATACTCGGAATGAGGTCTTAGAAAAAATGTTGGAAATGTGTTTGGAAATGGTGTTGGTGGGAAGGACTATGTATCTCTTCTCAGCAGTGTCTTCTCTGGGTGTGTTGAAGATGTTTAATGCCCGTCGTCTGCAGTCTCTAATGAAGTGACGAGGATAGTGAAGTTTGGAAAAAACTTGTTCAATGAGGGAGCATTCTTCTTCAAGGAACTCACTGCTGCAGATTCTGAGTGCGCGTAGGAAAAAGCCTATAATTACACAACGTTTAGTTTTGATGTCGTGGTGAGAGTAGAAGTGGAGAAGATCGAGTTGATTGGTAGGTTTTCGATAGACTTTAAAACGAAGTTCATGGTCAACTTTGCAGAGAAGAACATCAAGGAAAGGAAGAGTGTTGTCGACTTCTTCTTCTAGTGTAAACTGGATTGATGGCTCGACCTGGTTGAGTTTGTGTTGGAGAGCTTGAACGTTGAAGCGTCTGGGAGTTATGATGAGAATGTCGTCAACATAACGAAGCCAGGTGACCGAAGAGAGAATAATAGTGGAAAATCGCTCGACTTCCAAATGTTCCATATATAGGTTCGCAAGGACGGCACTAAGTGGCGATCCCATGGGTAGTCCAAAAGTTTGCTGAAAGAGTTGGTTTTCGAAAGAGAAACATGTAAAGCCCACACATAGTTCAACAAGGTCGATGAAATCGCTGGCTGGAAGAGGAAGATCAAGCGAGTCGTCAATTTTCCTGTGCAAGAGATCGATAGCTTGTGTAGTAGGTACTTTGGTGAATAGGGATGTTACATCAAGGCTGGAGAGTTTCTTGTTTCTGATGTTGATGTTGCGAATGCGATTGAGAAGGTCACCAGAGTGTTTGAGATGTGCTGGACTGATGGTGCCCAAAAGTTTGGAGAGGTGTTTAGCAAGAATTCCTGAGATTTGGTGGGGAGCTGTGGAGAAAATTCTCCAAAGGGGGGGGTATGCGCCCTTACTACCCTTGGTAAGGGCCCTCACCCTTTCCTCCCTTAGGAAAGGGCCAGAGGAGGCGCGTCTGGCTGAGAAAAACAATTTAATTCAAGCCAGATGTACTGTCAACAGTGTGTCATGAATTGTGCTGACCACAGCACCACGAGGCACCTCGTGGCACCACATGGCTGCATGAGGCACGAGCCACAAGGCAGCATGAGGGGCAGATTGAATTTGGCCACCGCAAGAACGGGTCATACGACTCTAGGGGTCATGCGGCGCGAGGCGACGTAAATCAACATAGACATTACTCGTACGCGTCCGTTAATCTCCACTAACGTCGGGAAATAAGATAAAAACTCTGTTCCAGCGCGTTTAGTGAATAACATCAACATTGCAGTATATTCAGAAGTGTGCGCAGCTTCTTACTGCAAAAAGAGAAATGTAGAGACAATCGCAAGTGAACTCCATCGAAACAAGACGGTGATTCTTCAGCGGCATTCTACAATCAAGACAGCATTTCCGCCGTATATGGTGGAGCCAACACCATCGCTCAAAGTTACACGAGCAAGGTAAGAATTTGATGTTCTGGTCAAACAGGGGACTGCGCAGTTCTTGTAGTCAAGAACATTAAATTGTACCTATTGACGGCGGTTATGCGTGGACTTTTAAGTCCAACCACGTGAGTACAACGCCTTTCAGTCTATCTAAGACTGAAATATGGATATACGCTCCTTTGGGGCAATAAATTATAATCCCTTGATGTTTATCTTACAGCCCTGTGGAGAGTGTGGCAATATATGGATCCCCTGAGAAGGTGTTGGGGAAGGCTGCGACATCTTGGATTCATCAATAAGTTAAGTAACATACAGTCCACGTTATCGTTGGAGCCCATCCTCCACATATTGGTCCTTACGAACCGGAGGTTTGTTCATTACGAACCGGAAGTTTGGTCATTACGAATCGAACATTGATCGTATTCGAACCAGGAGAGTGGCCACATGGTGGTCCAAAGACTTATACCACAGTGTATAAATGTCTACGATCCAAGGTCCTTCGAGAAAAGCTGTAAAACCATTGTTTTTATAGAAGAAACCAGAATATATGGGTCCCTACTCTCATTCAAAGAGTATGGGAAGCTCTCGCGAGGCATAGAAAACGCGAGCCGGCAAGCGCTCACCCGACACCCAGCAAAGAATACGGTAGTGGGGTCACCCAAGATTGGGGGACAGTACTCTGGGGGCCACTCCCCCACTACCCCACTCACCCACGCGGGAGCAACACTTCAATTTCTGCTTAAGTCAGCAGAGAAGCAGATTGACTGGCGTACAGCTGGTCTGTGAATGTGTATAGTATAAACAGTTTATATATACACAGTGTTTATAATGTTTATAGACACAAATTAAGAGAAGAAACTGTGTATTATGTTTGTCTCTTATATATAATATAGGAAGTGATATTAGGTTTAAACTTTCCTATTAATTAACATTGTAACAGTGACATATGTATGTATATAAACATTGAATATATATGTGTAATGTGTATACAGTAATATTTTCATGTGTGAAGTGACGTCAGTGCTGAGACTCAGTTTAGCTGAGACAGCAATTCAGGACATAAACAAACAGCGTGTTGTTTCGTCCATATGTACTCTGCACCTCAAGGCCACTGACCTTGAAAGACATGGTTAGTGGGTCAGTAGTGTGCTGACGCAGTCAAAACAAACTCAGCTGGAGTTTTTAAACACTCTAAGTGTGCTGTTAGTCATTATACTAGCAAAATGTCGTCATTAACCACAAAATTCAGCACGTTACAGACGAAAATTACTCAATTGGAGCAATTAATTTTAGTCTATAGGTTTAACCCAAGACACAAATATAGACTATGATCAGTTGGAAATTAAATCTCAATTATAAAATAAACGTCTGGAAATCATTAATTCAGGCTACGAGATATACGAAAAGGAATTTCTAGATTCCAATCCGACAAAGGAAGAAATTAAAAGTGTCTTGGATGCCTTTAGTGGACAACAATTAAGGTGGACAGGAATACAGGCTATCTGCCGCAAAACTTTGTCACAGAGACCTACAGCCAGTGGTCAGCAGACACCTGTCTCCACACCTGCACACCTGTCCACCTGGTGTTACTTACCAACTCTTCCCAAATTGGCTATGCCTATTTTTGAAGGTAATGATTATGAAGAGTTCATTAGTGGGTTTAATTCTTTAGTGAATTCACGTACTGACATAGATGAGATTGCTAAGTTCAATTATCTCGCATGGCTTTCGGGCAAATGAAAGCACAAATACATGAGCTCAGGAAGAATCCAGAGCTGCTGACTGTCTATGATAATATCATACAAGAACAGTTATACAATAAATTCATTGAGGAAATAGTCGAAGATAAGTTGAAGAAAGATGCTCATTATCTACCGCACCACGGAGTCAGGAAAAATTCTGAAACCACTCCACTACGTGTTGTATACAATTGCAGCGCACGTGCAAGTAAAAATGTAGCAAGCCTTAATGACTGTCTGATGACCGGACCCTCACTAACTGAGAAGCTTGGAGACGTGCTTATGAAATTTCGCACAAATCCATATGCCTACACGGCTGATATTTCCAAAGCTTTCTTAAGAGTAGGACTACAAGAAATAGATAGAGATTATACTCGATTCTTGTGGCCAGAAAATCCACATGATCCTCAAAGTCCTGTGAAAACTTATCGTTTCAAGTCAGTATTATTTGGTGCAACATCCTCTCCATTCTTACTAGAAGCTACTCTTAATACACATTTGAAGAAATCTGAAAGTCCCTTCAAAGAAATCTTAAAGAAAAGTTTCTATGTGGACAATCTTCAAGGTACTGTGAATAAAGAGGAGGATTTGAAATCCTTATATAGAGAAACTAACAAGGAGATGAAAGAAGGAAATATGCCTCTAAGGATGTGGAATACTAATTCAAAGCAATTAAAGGAACTTATCAAAGAAGATTTCCTGAAGCTGAAATTCTGAATGCAACAACATGCTTGGACTTGATTGGAATACACAGGAAGACACTTTGAGTCTCAAAAGGATAAACAATAAATCAAGCAGTACACTCACTAAACGTAGTTTACTGTCAGAGGTATCACAATGTTTTGATCCTCTAGGACTC
>WNWK01008393.1:0-84995 GCA_009830355.1 Cherax destructor | reverse complement strand
CATACCGCCTTGGCCACCCCCCCGGAATCCAAAGGTGGCCTGGGGAGATACCCCCGTCCCCCCAAAGATCCCCAAAGCCCCCCGGGGTGACCGGGGGGAGACGGGACATCCCCAGGCGATCCAGACCCACGGCAAACTACACCACCGCCAAGGACCTCAACAGAATGGGATGGACACGATCCCCTTTCCCCCAAGGAACTAGAATGCCTGGGGAGAGAAGCCCCAGGGTAAAACGGGGAAAGGGAAAATAAGGGAGGGATGAGGAGGAGGAGGGGGAAAGGGAAAAAAGGGGGGATGGGGAGGGGAAAAGGGAGGGGGTTTGGGGGGAAAGTGGTTTGGCCGGGAGGAAGAAGACCAAAGGCCCAAACCTCAGACCAAATACCCTTTCTTTACCACGAAAGGGACCCCCCTTGAAGGGGGCCTTGGACCGAAGCCTTTTCCCATCAAGGAGCCCCCTTTAAAAGAGGCTAAATTTCTCCAATTATACTCAGAGGACAGAGTTCGCTTTCAATAAATTATAATAAAAAAAGTGCTAAACCTACAAGGGTCATACAGAGCAGCTGGGCAGGCTTTTAATAAAACACAAGATTATTTGTATTTATTATTTTAAAACAAATCCCCAAAAGCAGAATTATATGAAAAAAATTTTTTATTATATAATTTTAAATTAAAAATTATTGCCTATTTTAACCTAATACCAAATTAATTTAAAATAAAAAAAAATGCACAGCATATTTATCCAAGGGCAGTTAAACTCAGGGTAAGATTTAGTGTGTCCAAGAAGCAATTAAAGTAATACTATATATATATACATACATACACTACCTTTCACAAACATCACTGACCAAAAATGTGTTTGTGAGTCTTTATACACACACACATGCACTGAAAACTATGAATTTCCAAAGTGAGCAAAACATTTAGACTTTATAGCGAGTACACTGGTGACACTTGCTGCACAAGACAACCAGTACGACAATACTCCTTATTACCTTTGTGGCTACATTTGCAAGTTATTAATGGATAAATTATGCACTCGACTGCCCAACTCTTATCACAGACTCAGGTGTGCTTTAGAAAAGAAATTTGTAGAAGTGTTTTTAGAGAGCAACTACCGTAAAGTGTTTAGAAAAATTCAGAATGCAGCTACATTTTTCAGATGTTTCAATAAATACAGTGAGAGAACTAAGAACTCAACACACATGAGTCCCACAGCACTGCTCCTAAAAGTGCTTGAAATGTAATTTGTCAGAATATTTAAATGCTGATCTTTAAAGAATAGAAAGGCACAATAACATGACTGGAACAATACACAGATAACCCCCACACAAGAGAATAACACTTATGAAAGTGTTTCCGTGGCTAGTTAATGGTTCAAGTTAGACTGAAATATAATCACAAGTTTCATTCTTCTACATGCGGGTTGTGTGTGAACTTGGATCTTTCTTTTCAATCCTTTAATGTAATATATAACAACACCCTCACTACCCTCCTTAAGTCTCCCAGCTCAGGCTGGCTGATTTCAGCATTTTGTATGATACCTGTCCTGCATTATGAAAAATAAACTGGGAAACATTGCTTTTGCTCCTCTGTAATTATATAATATAAAACAGCAGCAGAATTATGCTGATGTACCCAATTGTCCTAAAAAAAAAAAAAAAAAAAAAAAAAAAAAAAAAAAAACTTCAAAGCAGCCCAAAAGTATGAGAGTACTGACTTAAAGTTGTAACATTAAAGACTTGTTTGTGTGTGTGTGAGAGAGAGGCTGGAATAAATTTTAATAACAAGTGGTGTGTATCTCAGAGCCTAGGCCTAACTGCTGCACCACCCTAATCTTCACACACAGCAATAGCATCGTCACGCTCTTCACAAAGCTCTTTGGCACTCTTGTCCATCATCTCCTGAGCAAAGTCATTAATAGGCAACCCCTGCAAATAGAAAATATTAAATTAAAAAAAGTATACATCTAAATTTTGCCTTGAGAACAAGGCACTGTACGAAGATGGTTTATGTTACTATCAGTACAAATCTTCTAGTACAGTGGTACCTCGAGTTACGATCTTAATTCGTTCCAGACAGCTATTCAAGTGCCGATACCGAACAAATTTATTCCCATAATGAATAATGTAAATTAGATTAGTCCGTTTAGACCCCCAAAAATACACTTACAAAAGCACCTACAAAAATACACTTACATAATTGTTCAAGTTGGGAGCTGCTCGTAAGTAGAGGTACCACTGTACTAGTATTATAAAGTTGTACTGGTACAATAAAATGTTATCTAGTACTGGTACAGTGGTGGTGTCTAGTGAAGTATGTCAGGCTATCAGACAAATTCCTTATCATGGGGTTGACATGTCTCAATGCTCACACAAAGGTCTTGAGTTATCGGATATACAGTAGGGCACTGCTTTATGGTGTTTTGCCTTACGGCGTTCCGCTAATATGGACATCTCAAACTATGACAAAGACTCACTATTCAGCTACCCCACCTGACTAATACACTCACTGCGCCCCACCCAGTCTGTTTACATTCTCCGTAAGCACGTCTCTCCATTATGTCTGGAAACTCCCAAAAATTTCAAGGTTTTCAAAGTTATTTCATATACAGTGGACCCCTGGTTTTTGTAATTAATCCGTTCCAGAGGGAGTTACTAACACCGAATATTATGAACTCCGGATCTATTTTCCCCATAAGAAATAACGGAAATTCAATTAATCCGTTTCAGACACCCAAAAGTAAAAATAAAATATTTTTGTACATAAATATACATTAAATTATACAGAAAACAATGAGACATGAAGAATAAAACAATAATAACATGACACTTACCTTTATTGAAGAGTTGTTGATGTGTGGAAGACGGGAGGAGGGGAGAGGATGGAAGAGTTGCTATTGCTTGGAAGGGGAATCCCCATCCATAAAGACTTCAGGTACCAAGTCCTTTCCTTTCCCTGTTGCTCAAAAAAGAGTTCCAGAGAGTTCTGTTTCTGGCATATGTTTGGAATTGTGCTAGCAATAGGGGTGTGTGTTTGGGGACAGGACAAGATAGTCCTTCAATATGATACTAATATAAACTCTACGGTAAATTTATCTATCACAATTCATCTAATATGACAGAATAAACAATATTAATAACATAGAAACAAGACATATACTCTAGAATGAATAAAATATCATTACGAATGAGAGGACTGGTGTTGTGTTGTTTGTTGTTGGGTGTATAAGGGCCACTGAAAGATAAGCCTTACATAGTGATGGCCGCCAGACACGGTGGTGTTGTCAGTCGCCCTATATAACTCCAACAACATTGGAGGAGTTAAGTTTTGTGTCGTCATTTTTCTATCGCTTAACTTATTTCCTACACTGTTAATGCTACCCTTTATGGCTGGCTGGCTCTATAGCCTTTATCAACTACTGCTGCTATAGTATCATAACATATTGTAGAGTCACTGAATCACTTAAGACACATTCTCCCCTCTCAGCCCTTTACCAAAGGGCTGGCACTAGCTTTCTTTGGGCCCATGGTGGCTTATTTAGCAGTTGCAAGAACTAAAAAGAATGGAATAATGACAAAATGTATCGTATGAACGTGTGGGGTGACCGTCACTCGCTGGTAAACAATGGCACACTGACTGAATGGTGTGTTGGGCCTCTCGGGCTGGGCGTACGCGTCTGGGACGAATTACGATGACCGAACCAATGTTTTTACGAAAAAACGTTACGAACACCGAATATAACGAACTCCGATGACTACGAACACCGGGGGTCCACTGTATACTCTGATAATCATACTTATGTGTACCTGTACCTAAATAAACTTACATACTGGCAGACAGCAGTAAGAGCCTGGTTGATCAGGCCCTGATCCACCGGGGCTGTAACAGTCAATGCCCCAGCAGCCCAGTCAAGGAATGAGCTGCTAGGGCATTGACCGCAGAACACCTTACAGGTAGGTAGTACTGGTACAGTAGTGGTGTCTAGTACTGGTACAGTAGCAGTGCCTAGTACTGGTACAGTAGCGGTGCCTAGTGCTGGTACAGTAGCGGTGCCTAGTGCTGGTACAGTAGCGGTGCCTAGTGCTGGTACAGTAGCGGTGCCTAGTACTGGTACAGTAGCAGTGCCTAGTACTGGTACAGTAGCACTGCCTAGTACTGGTACAGTAGCACTCCCTAGTACTGGTACAGTAGCTGTGCCTAGTACTGGTACAGTAGCTGTGCCTAGTACTGGTACAGTAGCTGTGCCTAGTACTGGTACAGTTGCTGTGCCTAGTACTGGTACAGTAGCTGTGCCTAGTACTGGTACAGTAGTTGTGCCTACTATATACCCTGTGACAGGTGGGTAGTACCTAGGATGGTTGCTGGCTATCAACTTACTATGTACCCTGTGACAGGAGGGTAGTACATAGGATGGTTGCTTGCTATCAACCTACTATATACCCTGTGACAGGAGGGCAGTACCTAGGATGGTTGCTGGCTATCAACCTACTATATACCTTGTGACAGGAGGGTAGTACATAGGATGGTTGCTGGCTATCAACCTACTATATACCTTGTGACAGGAGGGTAGTACCTAGGATGGTTGCTGGCTATCAGCCAACTATGTCTGCAACTGGAGAAAGGTAACCCACCTAATATAAATGCAGCTTACCTGAACAATGCTCCATTTTTTGTCTTTAATTGTGACAGGGAAGGAGTACATGACTCCCTCAGGCAAGTTGTATGAGCCATCAGAGAACACTCCCATGGACACAAAGTGACCTTCTGGTGTTCCCTCCCAAATGCTCCTCATGTGGTCACAGGCAGCCTTGGCAGCAGACATTGCAGATGACAACTTGCGGGCAGCGATGACTGCAGCACCACGCTTCTGAACGCTCTGAAAGTTCAATAAAAGTTAACACTAACACCCTGAGTTTAACCCTTTCAGGGTCCAAACCCCTAATCTGAAACTTGCTCTCTGGGTCAAACAATTTAAAAAATATATATATTTTTACTTTATAAATTGATTAAGAGTATATTTTACTGAAGGTAATAAAAAAATTCCCATCAGTACTTACAAATATACAGAGGCATGAAGCTGACAGTAAATGACCGGCTGACAGCAACATCAGCAACTGTTACACACTCCTTATTAGTTTTTTATTTAATTCTACTTTTTTCTTTGCTTTGCTAATATTTTATTTTTTCCAGAAACTTTTCTGGCCTACGAGACCCATATAATGCACACTGTATATATATCCACTCGTTGTATGCAACACAATAGTCGCACTAATACTGTCCTCAGAATATTTAGAAAACTTGTTTAAACAACAAGAACAAACACAGGTAAAAAAATTTCCACATTAGTACTGTACTAATATTCTAAACAGTATAAATATATATGTACAGTCTCTCCTCACTTAACGACATACTAGTTTAACAACAGCTCGGACTTATGACGGCTCTCTGACCAGTACGTATACCTAAATAATGTATATTAGAACTGATTTCCTTTATTATGTTTATTACAATATACAGTACACTACTGTATAAATATTTAAAAAAAAAACAAATTTTTATTAACACATTTGCTGTCTCCCACCAAGGCAGCTTGGCCCGAAAAAGAAAAACTTTCACCATCATTAACTCCATCACTGTCTTGCCAGAAGCGCACTTACACTACAATTATAAAACTGCAACATTAACACCCCTCCTTCAGAGTGCTGGCACTGTACTTCACATCTCCAGGAATCAAGTCAAGCCTGCCAGTTTCCCTGAATCCCATCATAAATATTACCTTGCTTACACTCCAACAGCACGTCAAGTCCTAAAAACCATTTGTCTCCATTCGCTCCTATCTAACATGCTCACGCACGCTTGCTGGAAGTCCAAGCTCCTCGCACACAAAACCTCCTTTACCCCCCTCCCTTTCCTAGGCTGACCCCTACCCTGAATTCCCTCCACTGCAGATTAATACACTCTCAAAGTCATTCTGTTTCGTTCCATACTCTACATATCCAAACCATCTCAACAACCCCTCCTCAGCCCTCTGGATAATAGTTTTGGTAATCCCACACCTCCTAATCTCCAAACTACGGATTCTCTGCATTATATTCACACCACACATTGCCCTCAGACATGACATCTCCACTGCCTCCAGCCTTTTCCTTGTTGCAACATTCACAATCTAGGCCTCACACCCATACAAGAGCGTTGGTATCACTACTCTCATACATTCCCCTCTTTGCTCTCATGGATAAAATTCTGTCTCCACAGACTCCTCAGTGCACCACTCACCTTTTTCCCTTGTCAATTCTATAATTCACCTCATCCTTCATAAACCCATCTGCTGACACATCCACTCCCAAATATCTGAACACATTCACCTCCTCCATACTCTCTCTCTCTCTCTCTCCAATCTGATATCCTATCTTCCATTACCTAATTTTTTTATCCTTATCACCTTACTCTTTCCTATATTTACTTTTAATTTCCTTCTTTTACATACCCTACCAAACTCATCAACCAACCTCTGCAACTTCTCTTCAGAATCTCCCAAAAGCAGTGTCATCAGCAAAGAGCAACTGTGACAACTCCCACTTTGTGTTAGATTCTTTATCTTTTAACTACTGCCAACACCCACGAATTCACTTCTCTTACAATCCCATCTATAAATATATTGAACAACCATGGTGACATCACACATCCTTGTCTAAGGTCTACTTTTACTGGGAAATAATCTCCCTCTCTCCTACATACTCTAACCTGAGCCTCACTATCCTCATAAAAACTCTTCACTGCTTTCAGTAACCTACCTCCTATTCCATACATCAGCCACATAGCACCCCTATCCACCCTGTTATACGCCTTTTCCAAATCCATAAATGCTACAAAAACCTCTTTACCCTTATCTAAATACTGTTCACCTATATGTTTCACTGTAAACACTTGGTCTACACACACCCTACCTTTCCTAAAGCTTCCTTGTTCATCTGCTATCCGCCTTACTCTTAATTCTTTCAATAATAACTACCATACAGTTTACAAGGTATACTCAACAGACTTTTTTCCCTATAATTTCAGCACTCTTTTGTCCCCTTTGCCTTTATACTAAGGAACTATGCACGCTCTCTGCCAATCCCTAGGTACCATTCCCTCTTCCATACATTTATTAACCCTTTGACTGTATATATACGTCTTACGAGCCAATGTTTCGGACGTATTTATACGCCTAAATTCTAGCGGCCTCAAATCAAGCAGGAGAAAGCTGGTAGGCCCACATGTGAGAGAATGGGTTTGTGTGGTCAGTGTGCGCAGTATAAAAAAAATCGGGCAGCCACTGGTGCATTGTGGGAACACCATTTCAGTAGTCCTTGTTCAGCATGCCTAGCGGTAAGAATTATTTGACTCCTTGGCGCATCTGGGACATTTCTCTTCCTCAATGATAGCTCTAACACAGATGGAAGTGTCTCTGAAGATAAATTTCATGGTTTTGAGGAGTTTGTGACCGAGAGCAATGCCCAGGATACCAGAAGGAAGGAAGGAAGAAAGAAAGTAAGAGATGTGAGGAAGGAATGAATGAAAGAAGAGATGAGAGGAAGGAATGAATGAAAGAAGAGATGAGAGGAAGGAAGGAAGGAAAGAAGAGATGAGAGGAAGGAAGGAAGGAAAGAAGAGATGAGAGGAAGGAAGGAACAAAAGAAGTAAGAAAGGAAGAATTAAAGGAAGGAATGAAGGAAGAAAGGAAGGCAGGAAGGAAGGAAGGAATGAAAGAAAAAGGGAAGGTAGGTATGAAGGAAAGGAAGGAGGTTGTGGAGAAGAAGACATGGGTCCCCTTTTGTGTTGACAGGTTGACAGGCAGTGTGGGGTGGTGAGTAATGATATAATATGTCATTTTGACAGCTGCCTTACCCTGACTCAGCAAATTTAGATGTCCCCCTCCCACACACACACATAGCTTGGAGCTTTGAAGTGCTAATTGCAGTTGATGGAAAGTGTCTAGTCATTATATATGTGTATATATATTATAGAACAAAAGTAATAAACAATTTTTTTTATTGTTGGTTGGTGTAAACAAGTTTTGTAAACAATATAATGATACTAATGTTTGTGCGATTATTGTGTTGCATACAACGAGTGTATATATATATACATTGCACCTTTGGTCTCACAGGCCACATAAGTTATGTAAAAAAATAAAATAGTGAAAAAAAAAAACAAGAAACCTACGAAAGGAAGTAAACCAAAGTTTAGCGGATGAGCAGCATTCGCCGCTGTTGCCATACGCGGCTCATTTTTTGCCAACTTTATGCCTCTATATCTCGGTAAATACTGATCGCAAATTTTTTTTGGGGGGATTTAAACAATCAGAAAAATAATCTTAACATTTTGATAAGAATTTTTTTTTTTTTCGAATATTTCCCGACATAGAATGACAGTTTCAGAGAGGGGCCTCCGACAGTCAAAGGGTTAAATAGCACCAACCTCTCCAAAACTATATCCCCACCTGCTTTTAACATTTCTATCTATATCCTCTCAATCCCAGCTGCCTTACCCCCTTTCATTCTACCCACTGCCTCACGAACTTCCCCCACACTCACAACTGATTCCTCATCACTCTTACAAGTTGTTATTCCTCCTTGCCCTATACATGAAATCACAGCTTCCCTATCTTCAACAACATTTAACAATTCCTCAAAATATTCCCTCCATCTTCCCGATACCTCTAACTCTCCATTTAATAACTCTCCTCTCCTATTTTTAACTGTCAAATCCATTTGTTCCCTAGGCTTCCTCAACTTATCAATCTGACTCCAAAACTTTTTTTAATTTTCAACGAAATTTGTTGATAACATCTCACCCACTCTCTCATTTGCTCTCTTTTTACATTGCTTCACCACTCTCTTAACCTCTCTTTTTCTCTCCATATACTCTTCCTTCTTTACATCACTACTTTGTAAAAACCTCTCATATGCAAACTTTTTCTCCCTTACTATTCTCTTTACATCATTCCACCAATCGCTCTTCTTCCCTCCAGCACCCACTTTCCTGTAACCACAAACTTCTGCTGAACACACTAACACTACATTCTTAAACCTACCCCATACATCTTTGACCCCTTTGCCTATACTCTCACTAGCCCATCTATCCTCCAGTAGTTGCTTATATCTTACCCTAACTGCCTCCTCTTTTAGTTTATAAACCTTCACCTTTCTCTTACTTGCTGCTTCTATTTTCCTTGTATCCCATCTACCGTTTACTCTCACTGTAACTACAACTAAAAAGTGATCTGATATAACTGTGGCCCCTCTATAAACATGTACATCCTGAAGTCTACTCAACAGTCTTATCTACCAATACGTAGTGCAACAAACTACTGTTATTATGCTCTACATCATATCTTGTATACTTATTTATCCTCTTTTTCTTAAAATATGTATTATCTATAACTAAACCCCTTTCTATACAAAGTTCAATCAAAGGGCTCCCCCATTATCATTTACACCTGACACCCCAAACTTACCTTTAGCATTTAGGTCCCCTACCACAATTACTCTCACTTGGTTCAAAAGTTCCTATACATTCGCTTAACATTTCCCAAAATCTCTCTCTCTCCTCTACACTCCTCTCTTTCCCAGGTGCATACACGCTTATTATGACCTACTTTTCACATCGACTCTTATTTTAATCCACAAAATCTTTGAATTTATACATTTATATTCCCTTTTCTCCTTCCATAACTGATCCTTCAACATTATTGCTACCCCTTCCTTAGCTCTCCCCACTGAAACTCGCCTACCCCCTTAAGTTTAGTTTCGCTTAGGGCCAGGACATCCAACTTCTTTTCATTCATAACATCAGCAATCATCCCTTTCTTATCATCCACACTACATCCACGCACATTCAAGCATCGGTCTATTATCCATCCCAAATGAAGCAACTTGATTGTCACTATCATTGTTTCTGGTGTAGGGCCACAAGATGTACTCCATCCCCTTGGGACAGCATATGGCACACTGCCAGACCACATGCGTTGCCGTATAAATTGATGCTTCCCAAGTGAATATTCTTCATTACTGTCACTACTCAAATGGTCATTGATAGCTAGGATATCAAAAGCCACATAACTATTATCACCATTACTCACATCTAAGCCCTGGCAACGGGAGAACTTAAGCTTTCACTTTACAGCATTGTAAAGCTGGACGTGACCCAGACGGACCAGTCCAAGAAGTGGATGGTCGAGGGTCACTGGGGTTTTCATTAGTATTTCAGGCATCTTGAGCATTATTTTTGGTCATTAACTATTCAAAAACCATAGAACTCACCTTCACTTCTATATTCCTCGCTGTTAGAACTATCACTTGGGAAGAGAAGATATCCAATTTGCCTGGGAGTGAGGTTTTTCTGACCGTGAGGCATGGTGAACAGAGGGTACTAAATATGGCATTCCCACAATTTTTTGCATACATACTGCACACACTAACTACACAGACCCATTCTCTCACATGAAGGCCTACCAGCCTTCTTGTGCTAAATTTGAAGCTGCTAGAATTTATATGTAGAACTACAGCACGGACCCTGACCTCAAACCCGTAATACTACGGCACAGACCGCAAGAGGTTAAAACACACTCATAAATGTTAATAAACAAAATTAGCAAAAGAAGTCACAATGTTGCAATGAACAAATAATTGGAGAAGAAATTTTAGATATTTTCCTCCAAGGTAGGGTGACCCAAAAAATAAATACTTTCACCATCACTCATTTAACAGCTGTCTTCCCAGACATAAACAAACCTCACAATTTAAATGGCCTCCCAAACTAATTTCCCAACCCATCCTTCAGAGTGCAGGCACTGTTTCCTTGAATCCCATCATAAATATTACCTTGCTCACATTCGAACAGCATGTCAAGTCATAGAAGACACTTCCCTCCACTCACTAATCTCTCTCTACCTCCCCCCCCCACACACACACAGTGAAGATATGGGGACAGAAGCTATGACTCAACCCCTACAACCATAAATAGGTGAGTACATACGCACGCACATGCATGTCGATGGGTATTTTTTCATAGACCCATCAGCTATAAAGTCTGCAATATCTGAACACATTCACTTCATTGGAGAGAAATAAATGGGATTAGGTCAGGAGTATCAGATAGAGCTAAGGAACAGGCAGCAATAATGTTGAAGAATCAGTTATGGAAGGAGAAGATGGAATATAAATGCACAGATTCAATGATTATATTGATTAAAATGAGCATAGGATGCAAAATGTGAGTTATAATAAATGTTTATGCACCTGGAGAAGAGAAGTGTAGGAGAGATTTTGGGAGATGTTAAGAGTGTGTCTGAGAAGTTTTGAACCAAGTGAGAAAGTTGTGGTGGGGGGCATGAATGCTAAAGTGGGTGAAACGGTTATAGAGGGTGTGGTAGGTAAGTTCGGCATGCCAGGTGTAGAAAGGGGTTGGTAATAGGCAATATGTATTTTAAGAAAAAAAAAAAGAATAAATATACAAGATAAGATATAGGCCATAATGACAGTAGTTTGTTAGACTATGTATTGATAGATAAAAGACTGATGGGTAGACTTCAGGATGTGTATGTTTATAGAGGGGTCACAGATATATCAGATCATTATTTAGTTGCAGCTATAGTGAGAGTAAAAGGTAGATGGGAAACAAGGAGAATGGCATCAGCAAGTAAGAGAGAGGTGAAGATTTATAAAATAAGGGAGGAGGCAATTAGTTTATGATATAAACAACTACTGGAAGAAAGATGGGCTAGTGAGAGTATGGGCAATGAAGTTGAAGAGAGATGGGATAGATTTAAAGTGTTCAGCAGAATTGTGTTTCAGGAAAGTGGGTAAGGGTGGGAAGATGAGCAATTGGTGGAATGACTAGGAAACATTTGGTAAGAGAAAAAGTTAGCATGTGAGAGGTCTTTATGAAGCAGAAGTGATACAACCTTTACCTTTGATATATCTTTGAAGAGTATATGGAGGGAGGAGTATATGGAGGGAGGAGTATATGGAGGGATAGAAGATAGATTTAGAAGTGCAGCAGCATTTGGAAGAGGAAAAACAACAGGAAAATGGAAGTAGAAGTTCACAGTAAAGGGGTTAGTTGGTGTGTTCGTATGTGTGTTTACATTCTCGGTGTATCGTGGCAGCTTAATTATTAAAATATGAGAATAAGGTATGTTGATGATGATGATAATAATAATCATAATAATAATAATCACTCTGGAGAGCTTTAAATGTCAGCTACCAAACCTATATGAAATACTTATGACATTTAAAGCACTCTAGATCGATTATTTATTATTCTTATTTTTACTATTATAAATTATTGTAAATTATAAATTATTGTAAATTATAAATTATTATAAATTATTATTATAAATTATTATAATAATAAATGCTATTTCTGTGTTTTTTCTTACGACAAGAGTGATCTAGGCATGTTTCCCCTGATGTAAACAATGTATCTATCTTATGATCTTATCCCAGAGTGTCAGCCTCCGCCCTTACCCCACTCACATAACATAGCATATATTATTCATTTCAGTGTCTTCATTACAGTTCTAGGGTATTTATCGTGTTTCTGATATCAATTTGAAATAAATGTAATAGATAGATAACCTTTATTACTAATATTAATGTAATTACACAACATTTTATTAGCGCCAAGGCTAACATCCAACACCCATGACCACTCGCCAGACATTGAATGCTACTGCTTGCCTCTCCCTCTCTCATTTAGCTCCTCCCACTTTGTAACGATGTTAGATGGTAAATTTAATGTATTTTTCTGTAAGCTTAACTCATTTGTGTATTTTACTTTTTTATTGTTTTCTGTAATACATATATAAGAGTTATGCAAATTAAAATAAAGTTATCAAGTTGGAGTTTCATTTATTTTTCTAATACGTATACGTACAGTGGACCCTCGGTTTTCGCCGATAATTCTTTCCAGAAGGCTGTTCGAGTGCCGTTACCGAACGAATTTGTTCCCATAAGGATCAATGTAAATTAGATTAGTCCGTTTCAGACCCCCAAAAATACACTTACAAAAATACACTTACATAATTGTTAGAGTTGAGAGCAGTATGAAATCCGGGGGTCCACTATTTAATTCAGCATTTGGCATCATTACAAAGTGGGCAGAGCTACAGCAGAGGGAGGAGCAGCAGTGTGTCAGTAACTCATGATTCCTCCCCATGACGCTTCACCCCACTACAAAATATTGTATAATTATACTACAGTGGAACCCCGACTTTCAAACGCATCGTCAATCGAACAAATCAACTTTCAAACGCTTTTTTTGAACAAATTTTGTCCCGACTATCGAACGTGTCTGTTTTGAACGAGTGTGTACCAGACCTGTCCCCTCAGGCGCAGGTGTCGTGAGTCAGTCTAGCTTTGTTTATCCTCCAGTGAACATTACCCTGCTTGCTCTTCCAAACATTTCACAATTAATTGTGTTTGGAGCTTGTTCATTGGTAGAAGCAGCGGTGGCGAGAGGCAGAGGTAGAGTGAGAGGTGAGTAAAGAAGATTAAATGAATAAACGAAAGAGAATGAGTGTGTAGAAGGCTCGGGAGTTTTGTAAACAAACCAGTTGTTGTTGTTGTTGCTGCTGCTGTTACCAGCCTGGACAGGAATGAATTCTGTTCACTCTGTCAAGCCGACTGGAAGTGATCTAATGCAGTTAGCAATACAAACTCCGTTTTCTCTTATACAGTGGACCCCCGCCTAACGAGCACCCTGGAAATCGTACAATTATGTAAGTATAATATTGTAAGTGCTTGTGGAAGTGTATTTTTGGGGGTCTGAATAGACTAACCTACGTGACATTATTTCTTAAGGAAGTAAATTCGTTTGGTAATGGCACTTGAGCAGGCTTCTGGAATGAATTTTGCTCGTTAGGCGGGGGTCCACTGTACTAACACATCTGAAGGAGGAAAGAATGGAAAGATGTTTTCATAGCTGGAGCAAGAATGCCCGCCACCACCGTCCTCCCCTGCCCCCACATTCGTAATGACATACATATTTTATTAATTCTAGAGTGTATATCAGGTTTATATATTATTTATATTGTTTATTATGTCATATTAGACGAATTATGATAGATAAATAAGCTGTCGAGTTGATAATAGCGTCATAGTGAAGTACTATTTTGTCATACCTCCTGAGAGGAGGAACGAATTAATTGTATTTCCATTATTTCTTAAGGGAAATTTTTATTCGACTTTCGAATGTTTCGATTTGAGAACTAGCTCCTGGAACGGATTATGTTCGAAAGTCGAGGTTCCACTGTATTACTATCAATGTTACCTACCTATCATTTATTCCAGAATAATACTAGGTACACCGTATAACATAAATAACGTAGAAGCATGATAAAGACGCCTAAATTAATAAAAACTTACATTATATAGAGGTGTATTGAAGGGTGGAGGGTGTACCGAGAAAACGTTATGCACCTGAAGGGTATCTATAGATCACTCTTACCCTATGCAAAGACTGAAAAAAGTGCGATTTTTTCGAAAAAAAATTTTCCAAAGTAATCAGCTATGCAGGCGTTTCCTGGAATATCTCGGAAGTAAGTCATTGACCTATTTCATGTCGTATTACCGTTAATGATACACAGATTGAAAGGAATTTCCCAGCAAACATAAAACTGAATGTTTTAATTTTGGGTGGTGACACTTTTGAAGTGTCAGTAAGGGGTGATTCTTTGATTAGCGATGAAATCGTTTACCGACGAGGTCTTAGGCCCCTATCTCCGTTGTTAAGTGAGGAGAGGCTGTACAGTGGACCCTCGCTTATCAGCCGTAATCCGTTCAAGAAGCTCGGCCTAAAAGCGAAATAATATTTCTTATAAGAATTAATGTAAATACAATTAATCCGTTCCAGACAAAAATATCAACAAAAAATATTTTTTTTAAGATTAACTAACTTTACATACACAAAACAATGAGAACTAAATAAAATGACTAAAGAAATGGATAAATGAACATTTAAATCACTATTACATACCTTTATTGAAGGCAGAAGGAGAGTATTGTTTGGAGACAGGACAAAATACTCCTTCAATATGATGCTAATATCAACTCTACGGCTTATTTATCTATCACAATTTATCTAATATGACATAATAAAATATATAAAAATAACATAGAAACCTCATACACTCTAGAATGAATAAAATATGTCACTACGTATGTAGCTAGTGGTGGCGGCAGGAGTTTGTTTGGAGACAGGACAAGATAGTCCATCAATATGACACTAATATCAACACAATGGTTCTAGGTAGTAGGTTGGTAGACAGCAACCGCCCAGGGAGGTACTACCGTCCTGCCAAGTGAGTGTAAAACGAAAGCCTGTAATTGTTTTACATGATGGTAGGATTGCTGGTGTCTTTTTTCTGTCTCATAAACATGCAAGATTTCAGGTACATCTTGCTACTTCTACTTACACTTAGGTCACACTACACATTCATGTACAAGCATATACAGTCATCCCTTGGTTTTCGCGTGTCCCAGTTTTCGCCGATTTTGGTTTTCGCCGACTTTTTTCAGGGAAAATTTGTCTTGGTTTTCGCCGATTGTTTTAGTTTTCGCCGACCGTATGGGACCTGTCCACCAGTGCCGCGCACATACAAAGGCCGTAGGCCCGCCACCCACGCACATTGTCACGCAGTCTAGCATTGTTTACGCTTGAGTGAACATCACCCCAGGAGTTTATACAAAACATTTATTAACAATTCATTGTTTTTGGGCCTTGATTATTGTGTGTGACTACTAAATAAGCTACCATGGGCCCAAAGAAAGCTCCTAGTGCCACTTCTTTGATAAAGAAAGTGAGGAACACTGTAGAAATGAAGAAATAATAGAAAAATGTGATAGTGAAAGTGAGAAACACGATGGAGTTTAAGAGTGTAGCAGGCATGCAGGGAGTGTAGCAGGCATGCATGGAGTGTAGCATGCATGCAGGAGTGTAGCATGTATGCAGGGAGTGTAGCAGGCATGCAGGGAGTGTAGCATGTATGCAGGGAGTGTAGCAGGCATGCAGGGAGTGTAGCATGTATGCAGGGAGTGTAACAGGTATGCAGGGAGTGTAACAGTTATGCAGGGAGCGTAGCATGCATGCAGGAGTGTAGCAGGTATGCAGGGAGTGTAGCATGTATGCAGGAGTGTAACAGGTATGAGGAGTGTAGCATGCATGCAGGGAATGTAGCATGTATGCAGGGAATGTAACAGGTATGCAGGGAGTGTAGCATGTATGCAGGGAGTGTAACAGGTATGCAGGGAGTGTAGCATGTATGCAGGAGTGTAACAGGTATGCAGGAGTGTAGCAGGTATGCAGGGAGTGTAGCAGGTATGCAGGGAGTGTAGCAGGATGCAGAGAGTGTAGCATGTATGTAGGGAGGTAGCATGATGCAGAGTGTACAGGCAGAGGGAGTGTAGCAGGCAGGGAGGGAGTGTAGGCAGGTACAGGCGAGGGAGTGTAGCATGTATGCAGGGAGTGTAACAGGTATGCAGGGAGTGTAGCATGTATGCAGGGAGTGTAGCATGGTATGCAGGGAGTGTAACAGGTATGCAGGGAGTGTAGCATGCATGCAGGAGTGTAGCAGGTATGCAGGGAGTGTAGCATGTATGCAGGGAGTGTAGCATGTATGCAGGGAGTGTAACAGGTATGCAGGGAGTGTAGCATGTATGCAGGGAGTGTAACAGGTATGCAGGGAGTGTAGCATGTATGCAGGGAGTGTAGCATGTATGCAGGGAGGTACAGGAGCAGGAGTGTAGCAGGAGAGGGAGTGTAGCATGATGCAGGGAGTGTAGCAGGCAGGGAGGTAGCAGGCAGGGAGGGAGTGTAGCAGGCAGGGAGGGAGTGTAGCAGGCAGGGAGGGAGTGTAGCAGGCAGGGAGGGAGGTAGCAGGCAGGGAGGGAGTGTAGCAGGCAGGAGGGAGGTAGCAGGCAGGGAGGGAGGTGAGGCAGGGAGGGAGTGGCAGGCAGGGAGGGAGTGTAGCAGGCAGGAGGAGGAGGGAGGGAGTGTGCAGCAGCAGGAAGTGACCCCGGATAAGGACTTGGTACCTAGAGTCCTTATGGAGGGGATTCCTTCCAAAAATTAGGGTCTCTTCCTCTCCCATCTTCCCTCTCTCCCATCCAGCAACATCAGTCTTCAATAAAGGTAAGTGCCACATTCAGTTCATTCATTTGTGCATGTAAATCTATCTTTAAGGCCCCCCAAAAATTTTTTTTCCAAACTTCTGGGTTTCTGGAACAGATTAATTGAATTTCCATTATTTCTTATGGGGAAAATAGTTTTGGTTTTCGCCGATTTTGGTTTTAGCCGATCCATCTGGAACGGATTAAAATCGAAAACCGAGGGATGACTGTATATACACACCCCTCTGGGTTTTCTTCTATTTTCTTACTAGTTCTTGTTCTTATTTCCTCTTATCTCCATGGGGAAGTGGAACAGAATTCTTCCTCCGTAAGCCATGCGTGTCGTAAGAGGCGCCTAAAATGCCTGGAGCAAGGGGCTAGTAACCCCTTCTCCTGAATAAATTACTAAATGTAAAAGGAGAAACTTTCGTTTTTCCTTTTGGGCCACCCTGCCTCGGTGGGAAACGGCTGACGTGTTGAAAGAAAGAAAGATCAACACAATGGCTTATTTATTTATCTACGTTGGTAGACAGCAACCACCCAGGGAGGTACTACCGTCCTGTCAGGTGACGGTGAAACAGAAACCTGAAACTGTTTTACATGATGATAGGATTGCTGGTGTCTTTTTTTCTGTCTCAAACACACTGGATAACAGGTATATCTAGCTACTTCTACTTACACTTTAGGTCACACTACACAGGCATGCATAAGCATATACTATATACATACACACATCTAGGTTTTTCTTCTTTTTCTTGATAGCTCTTGTTCTTTTCATTTTCTCTATTGTCCATGGGGAAGTGGAAAAGAATCTTACCTCCGTAAGCCATGCGTGTCATATGAGGCGACTAAAATGCTGGGAGCAATGGGCTAGTAACCCCTTCTCCTGTACACATTTACTAAAAAAGAGAAGAAAAACTTTATAAAACTGTTATGTTTAAATGTGCGTGGATATAGTGCAGATGATAAGAAAGAGATGATTGCTGATGTTATGAATGAAAAGAAGTCGGATGTCCTGGCCTTAAGCGAAACAAAGCTGAAGGGGGTAGGCGAGTTTCAGTGGGGAGAAATAAATGGGATTAAGTCAGGAGTATTTTAGAGAGTTAGAGCTAAGGAAGGGGTAGCAATAATGTTGAAGGATCAGTTATGGAAGGAGAAGAGGGAATATAAATGAGTAAATTCAAGGATTATGTGGATTAAAATAAGGGTCGGATGCGAAAAGTGGGTCATAATAAGCGTGTATGCACCTGGAGAAGAGAGGAGTGTAGAGGAGAGAGAGAGATTTTGGGAGATGTTAAGCGAATGTATAGGAACTTTTGAACCAAGCGAGAGAGTAATTGTGGTAGGGGACCTAAATGCTAGAGTAGGAGAAACATGTAGAGAGGGTGTGGTAGGTAAGTTTGCGGTGCCAGGTGTAAATGATAATGGGAGCCCTTTGATTGAACTTTGTATAGAAAGGGGTTTAGTTATAGGTAATACATATTTTAAGAAAAAGATGATAAATAAGTACAGGTATCCCTCAACTTTCGCGTTTTCTACTTTCGCGGGCTTCACACATTCGCGAATTCCCGGCCACCAAATTCCCAGCCGCCAAATTCCCACCCACCAAATCATATTTAAGTTTCCCGCCACCTAAGCGTCCCTACTACCTTCCCTCAGACCCGGCAGCCAGCCCCACACCACTCACTCACTGAGTGTTTTCTTCATTCATTATTTGTTATTAAACTACAGTATAACATGTATGTAGTACTATATAGTACAATATTTTACTATGTTTTCATGCGTTTTATGATTGCTCATGGTTCAATAGGTTAAGGAAGCAGTAAGTAATGAATTTACTAAATAAAGGTTATCTATCTATTACATTTATTCCAAATTGATATCAGAAACATGATAAATACCTAGAACTGTAATAAGATGCTGAAATGAATAATATATGCCATATTATATGAGGGTAACAGAGCAGGCAGACCACATATACGAGATGTTTACATCAGGGTAAACATGCCTAAATCACTCTTTCGTAAGAACAAATGCAAAAATAGCATTTATTGTTTTAGTAATAATAATTTATAATAATTGATCTGGAGCACTTTAAATGTTATCAGTATTTGGTAGCTGACATTTAGAGCACTCCACAGCAATTATTATTAATTATTATATTATTATTTCCTACAATATATTTTCTTACAATATATTGTAGGGAAATAATAATAATAATAATAATAATTGCTGTGGAGTGCTCTAAATGTCAGCTACCAAATACTGACAACATTTAAAGTGCTCCAGTTCAATTATTATAAATTATTATTATTCTAAAAACAATAAATGCTATTTTGCATTTGTTCTTACGACAAGATGATTTAGGCATGTTTACCCTGATGTAAACATCTCATATGGTGGCGGTCTGCTGCTCTGTTACCCTCATATAATATGGCATATATTATTCATTTCAGCATCTTTATTACAGTTCTAGGTATTTATCATGTTTCTGATATCAATTTGGAATAAATGTAATAGATAAATAACCTTATTACTAATATTAGTGTAATTACACAACATTTTATTAACACTAAGGCTAACATCCAACACCCATGACGACTCACCAGACACTGAATGTTACTGCGCCTCTCCCTCCCTCCAATAGCTCCTCCCACTTCGTAACGATGTTAGATGGTGAATTTAATGTATTTTTCTGTAAGCTTAACTCGTTGTATGTGTATTTTACTTTTTATTGTTTTCTGTAATATAGAGTTATGCAAATTAAAATAAAGTTATGAAGTTGGAGTTTCATTTTTTGTTCTAATGTATACATATTTAATTCAACATTTGGCATCATTACAAAGTGGGCGGAGCTACTGCAGAGGGAGAAGAAGCAGTGTGTCAGTAACTTGATTCCCCATGACACTTAACACTATAAAATACTATTGTATAATTATACTATTACAGGCCTCCCTCCACAGCCAGCTCATGTCAAAATAACATGTATATAGTACATTATTTTAAGATGTTTATATGTGTTTTACGATTGTTCATGGTTCAATAGGTTAAGGAAGCAGTATTGTATTATATTTCCCTACAATATATTGGGGCACCAAACATTCGCGATTTTTCAACATTCACGAGGCTCTTGATCCCCTAACCCTCGCGAATGTTGAGGGATACCTGTATACAAGATATGATGTAGGGCTTAATGACAGTAGTTTGTTGGACTATGTATTGGAAGATAAAAGACTGTTGAGTAGACTTCAGGATGTACATATTTATAGAGGGGCCACAGATATATCAGATCACTATTTAGTTATAGCTACAGTGGGAGTAAAAGGTAGATGGGATACAAGGAAAATAGAAGCAGTAAGTAAGATAGGTGAAGGTTTATAAACTAAAAGAGGAGACAGTTAGGGTAAGATATAAGCAACTACTGGAGGATAGATGGGCTAGTGAGAGTATAGGCAAGGGGGTCAAAGATGTATGGGGTAGGTTTAAGAATGTAGTGTTAGTGTGTTCAGCAGAAGTTTTTGGTTACAGGCGAGTGGGTGCGGGAGGGAAGAAGAGCGATTGGTGGAATGATGATGTAAAGAGAGTAGTAAAGGAGAAAAAGTTAGCATATTAGAGGTTTTTACAAAGTAGAAGTGATGCAAGGAGGGAAGAGTATATGGAGAGAAAAATAGAGATTAAGAGAGTGGTGAAGCAATGTAAAAAGGGAGCAAATGAGAGAGTGGGTGAGATGTTATCAACAAATTTTGTTGAAAATAAGAAAAAGTTTTGGAGTGAGATTAATAAGTTGAGGAAGCCTAGGGAACAAATGGATTTGACAGTTAAAAATAGGAGAGGAGAGTTAGAGGTATTGGGAAGATGGAGGGAATATTTTGAGGAGTTGTTAAATGTTGATGAAGACAGGGAAGCTGTGATTTCGTGTATAGGGCAAGGAGGAATAACATCTTGTAGGAGTGTGGAAGAGCCAGTTGTGAGTGTGGTGGAAGTTCGTGAGGCAGTGGGTAGAATGAAAGGGGGTGAGGCAGCTGGGATTGATGGGATAGATAGAAATGTTAAAAGCAGGTGGGGATATAGTTTTGGAGAGGTTGGTGCTATTATTTAATAAATGTATAGAAGAGGGTAAGGTACCTAGGGATTGGCAGAGCGTGTATTGTTCCTTTGTATAAAGGCAAAGTTGACAAAAGAGTGCAAAAATTATAGGGGAAGAAGTCTGTTGAGTGTACCTGGTAAAGTGTATGGTAGAGTTATTATTGAAAGAATTAAGAGTAAGACAGAAAGCAGGATAGCAGATGAACAAGGGGGCTTTAGGAAAGGTAGGGGGTGTGTAGACCAAGTGTTTACAGTGAAACATATAGGTGAACAGTATTTGGATAAGGGTAAAGATGTTTTTGTGGCATTTATGGATTTGGAAAAGGCATATGATAGGGTGGATAGGGAGTCAATGTGGCAGATGTTGCAGGTGTATGGAATAGGAGGTAGGTTACTGAAAGCAGTGAAGAGTTTTTATGAGGATAGTGAGGTTCAGGTTAGTGTGTGTAGGAGGGAGGAGGACTATTTCCCAGTAAAAGTGGGCCTTAGACAAGGATGTGTGATGTCACCATGGTTGTTCAATATATTTATAGATGGGGTTGTAAGAGAAGTGAATGCGAGGATCTTGGCAAGAGGTGTGGGGTTAAAAGATAAAGAATCAAATACAAAGTGGGAGTTGTCACAGTTGCTTTTTGCTGATGACACTGTGCTTTTGGGAGATTCTGAAGAGAAGTTACAGAGGTTGGTGGATGAATTTGGTAGGGTGTGTAAAAGAAGAAAATTGAAAGTGAATATAGGAAAGAGTAAGGTGATGAGGATAAAAAGATTAGGTGACGAAAGATTGGATATCAGATTGGAGGGAGAGAGTATGGAGGAGGTGAATGTATTCAGATATTTGGGAGTGGACATGTCAGCAGATGGGTCTATGAAGGATGAGGTGAATCATAGAATTGATGAGGGAAAAAGGGTGAGTGGAGCACGTCAGAGTCTGTGGAGACAAAGAACTTTGTCCATGGAAGTAAAGAGGGGAATGTATGAGAGTATAGTTATATCAACACTCTTATATGGGCGTGAAGCATGGGTGATGAATGTTGCAACGAGAAGAAGGCTGGAGGCAGTGGAGATGTCATGTCTTGAGGTCAACGTGTGGTGTGAATATAATGCAGAGAATTCGGAGTTTGGAAATTAGGAGGAGGTGCGGGATTACCAAAACTATTATCCAGAGAGCTGAGGAGGGGTTGTTGAGGTGGTTCAGACATGTAGAGAGAATGGAACGAGACAGAATGACTTCGAGAGTGTATAAATCTGTAGTGGAGGGAAGGCGGGGTAGGGGTCGGCCTTGGAAGGGTTGGAGGGAGGGAGGGGGTAAAGGAGGTTTTGTGTGCGAGGGGCTTGGACTTCCAGCAAGCATGTGTGAGCGTATTTGCAATTCCTTCATCAAGGTCATTTATGTAAATTATGAACAACAATGGGCCTAAAACTGATCCTGTCAATGCTACACTTTATCGCTGACTGGTGCTATAGCCTTTATCGACTCCTGCTGCTTTAGTATCATACACATCGTAGAATCACTTTAGAAAACACATTATCCCCTCTCTCTGACGGTGAAATAAACCCAATGGTGGATTATTTCAGTCGCAATCAATAAACAAGCACCAAAATGAACGAATGAATGGATGAACACGCAGAGTATTCCTTACTCAATGGGAGAGAGACGCAGACAGTGTGATACGCATGAGGAAGTGGCGTCGCAGGCGGGTTGACGCATCCCATACGGCTGATAAGCGAAAAAACGACTGATAACCGGAAGCCAAAAAACCGGCCTATAAGCGAAATGGCCGATAACAGGAACAGCCAATAAGCGAGGGTCCACTGTATTTATAGATGGAGTTGTAAGAAAAGTGAATGCTCGGGTGATGGCAAGAGGATTGGGATTAAGAAATATAGAATAACACAAAGTGGGAGTTGTCACAGTTGCTTTTTGCTGATGACACTGCTTTTATGAGATTCTGAATTGAAGCTGCAGAAGCTGGTGAACGAGTTTGGAAGGGTATGTAAAAGGAAATTAAAAGTGAACATAGGAAAGGGTAAGGTGACGAAGATGAACAATTTAGGTAATGAAAGATTGGATATCAGATTGGAGGGAGGGAGTATGGAGGAAGTGAATGTATTCAGATATTTGGGAGTGGACTTGTCAGCATAGGGCATTGTGCGGTGTGAATATAATGCAGAGAATCCATAGCTTGGGGATTAGGTGGTAGTTCAGGGTTCCTATAAGTATTATCCAGAGGGCAGAAGAAAGGTTGAGGTGGTTTGGACTTTCAGAGAGGATGGAACATAGTAGAATGACTTGTATGGCATATAAATCTGTAGTATAAGGAAGTCGGGGTAGGAATCATCTTAGGAAAGGTTGGAGTGAAGTGGTAAAGGAGGTTGTGTGTGCAAGAGGCTTGGACTTCCAGCAAGCATGCGTGAGCGTGTTAGATAGGAGTGAGTGGAGACGAATGGTTTTCATCATGATGTGCTGTTGGAGTGTGAGCAAAGTATCAGTTATGAAGGTATTCAGGAAAATCAGTTAGCCACACTTGAGTCATGGAGATGGGAAGTACAGTGCCTGCACTCTGAAGGAGGGGTGCTGATATGTTGCCGTTTTTTAACTGTAGTGTAGGCACGCCTCTGGCAAGACAGCGATGGAGTGAATGATGATGATGAAAGTGCTTCTTCTTTCTCGGGTCACCCTGTCTTGGTGGGAAATGGCCAATGTGTAAATAAAAAAAAAATTCACTACCTCCATACTCCCTCCAATCTGATATCCAATCTTTCATTACATGAATTTTTTTTTTACTCTTAATCACCTTGCTCTGTCCTAAGTTAATTTTTAATTTCTACATTTATATACCCTCCCAAATTTGTCTACCAACTTTTGCAACTTCTCTTCACAACCACCCAAGAGCACAGTGTCATCAGCTAAAAGCAACTGTGACAAGTTCCACTTTTTATTAGATTCTTTATCTTTTAATCTCGCATCTCTCCCCAACACTAGCATTCAGTTCTCTTACAACCCCATATGTAAACATGTTAAACAACCTTGGTGATATCACACACATGTCTAAGGCCTACTTTTATTAGAAAATAACTTCTTCCTCTCCTACATACCCTAACCTGAGCCTCACTATCCTCATAATAACTCTTAACTACTTAAGTAACCTATCACCTATTCCATACGTTTGAAGTATCTGCCACTTTGCTCCATTATCCACCCTATCATATGTTTTTTCCAAATCCACGAAAGAAAGGAAAAGTTTCTTAACTTTATCTAAATATTGTTCACATTATCATTATTATTATTTCAAGAAACATCACTCACTGTAATAAATTCGCCTTTGAGAAAAGCATCATCTTTTATGGCGTCATATACGGACACAGTCTGTCCGTTGACTATGGCAGAGGCATGGCGGACGTCTGGGAACTGTGTGGAGGAGTGGTTGCCCCATATGATCACGTTCTTAACATCAGTCACTGGAATGCCCAGCTTGGCAGAAATCTGAGCCTGTTAAGAGAGGATGGAATTCATCTGAAAGGTTGAACATATTTTGAGATCTAACAGTTATTCATAATATTCAGAATTTAGGCCGAATTAAAACAGAGTAACAGAAAAATTTACTAAAGGCAGTTGAATTTGATTATAATTAATTATTACAGTAAACTTAAAAGAGTGGGATTTAACCTTTTCGGGGTTTTGGTCGTACTAGTACGTCTTACGCACTGGGGTTATTGACGTACTAGTACGCCTAAATTCTAGCGCCCTCAAATCAAGCAGAAACAGGCTGTTAGGCCTAGATGTGATAGAATGGGTCTGTGCGGTCCGTGTGCGCAGTATAAAAAAATTCCTGCACCACAGTGCATAATGAGGAAAAAAAACTCTGACCGTGTTTTTGGTTTAAAACAGCGACTTTGCAGTCAATTTTCGTATGGTATTTATGCTTGTATTCTCGTTTTCTTAGTCTCAATTTATAGAATAGATGATATATTACAGAAATAGAGATAATTTTGACTGGTTTCACGATGACAAGTACCTTGAAACTATGCTCAAAGTAGCGAAAATGTTCGATTTTGGCCGATGTTCAGGAGTAAACAAATCACACCATGCGTCCAATACACATCAACTGGAGAGTCTAATATTCTTGCACAAGTGCGTTGATATTATTTATACCATTTTTACAGTGATGCAGTTGTATACATAACAGTAAATCTTCTATTTTTTGAGAGAATAAAAATTCAAAATGGAAAGGAAACGTAATGTAAGAGGGGCCTGGAGACGTGACTAATGAACAGAGAAGATGTTATTTTAGTGCCAGAAATGTCTGCCTTGTTTATTATGGACCCTATTTTGAAATTGGCATCGTTTGAAATTTTGTGAAATTGGCCAAATTGCCATTTTCTGACTACTATTTTGGGTAGTTAAAATTGGTAAATAGGCGGTTTCTTGTACTCAATCGATAGAAGAAATGGAGTTCTAGTGAAATAGCTATAATTTTAGTAGACTGAAACATTGGAATGTGCCGAAAATAGGGCTCAAAGTGGGCGAAATCACCGATGCGTAAGTGTCATGGCTACCGCTAACTTCGCGAAAGCATAATTCCGTTAGTTTTCGATCAAATTTCATAATTTTTGTGGCGTTATGATCGGAAAAAGATTCTCTCTCATTCCATAAAAAATAATTTTTTTTTAATTCGTGGACCCTGAGAACGAGTTTCAGAGAGACCCCTTGGACCCCCAAAGGGTTAATGGACTTCGGAAATGGGACAAAATCCGCTGAATTGTCCGTTTCATAAACAGTCAAGTCGTTTCATTAATGGCATGAAATGCCATCAAATTAATGAGCAAGATACATGTGCAACACTTGTGTATCTTTACTGACAAAACATTTCACTTGCACAACAGGCCTTGTCACTCAATGCAGAGGCGATTACAACACTGAAAACAATAGATGAATGAAGTTGATATTTTGAGGCGATCAGTCAGTCACCCTTGATTAATGGTGGTCAGGCCCTTAGCTGAAAACAGAACCATAAAGCCAGACCCTATATACTCAACCCATCCTACTGATAACTCTCAAACTTTCACATAGGGTTTACAGCCCTTTTCCAAGTTGGGTTGGGTTATGTTACAATGCAAAAACTATAAATATAAGATAAAGGTTGAGAGAAGCGTCTGCTGTGCGAAGAGAGGGAAGCCACTGCACACAGCTCATGCGAGTCATATTTCAACTGTTCAAGACTTCACTAACAATCACCCATTTGACTGTTGTTACAACAGTGCCATGTTGTTTGTGGTTAAGATGGGCTGATATACTAGAGCCAGAAGTGAGGTATAGCTGGAGGTGAGGTCACAGCAAGGAGAGCCCACTGGTGGAAACAGACCAACACAGTTGTTAGTAGCCTAGTTGTAGAAAACATTACCTGTATTAAGGGCAAAGCAGCACACTACAGGCTCATACAGCACCTGGGTAGTGAGAGGTTAACTACTCTCAGTTAGGATGAATGTAACGTAAAACTTTACACCTAATATCCTTAAGACACAAATAACCCACACAGAGGAGAATGAAACTTGCGACAATGTTTCTGTCCAACTTGGACCATTAACCCTTTCAGGGTCGCAAGGCCCTCTCCCAAACTTTATCAGTGTCGCAAATTTTTCCGAAAAAAAATTATTTTTTCTTAAGAAATGATAGAGAATCTTTTTCTGATCATAACGCCACCAAAATTATGAAATTTGACAGAAAACTAACGGAATTATGCTTTCGCGAAGTTAGCGGTATCGATGACATTTACATATCGGCGATTTCGCCCACTTTGAGCCCTATTTTCGGCAAATTTGAATGTTTCAGTCTACTAAAACTATAGCTATTTCGCTAGAACTCCATTTCTTCTATCGATTGAGTACAAGAAACTGCCTATTTACCAATTTTAACTACCCAAAATGGGTCAGAAAATGGCAATTTGGCCAATTTCACACAAATTTCAAACAATGCCAATTTCAAAATAGGGTCCAGAATAAACAAGGCAGACATTCCTGGCACTAAAATAACATCTCTGTTCATTAGCCACGTCTCCAGGCCCCTCTTACATTACTTTTGCTTTCCATTTTGAATTTTTATTCTCACAAAAAAATAAAAGATTTACTGCTATGTATACAACTTCATCATTGTAAAAATGGTATAAATAATATCAGCGCACTTGTGCAAGAATATTAGACTTGCTAGTTGATGTGTATTGGACGCATGGTGTGATTTGTTTACTCTTGAACATTGGCCAAAATCGAATATTTTCGCTACTTTGCGCTCAGTTTCAAGGTACTTGTCATCGTGAAACCAGTAAAAATTATCTCTATTTCTGTAATATATCATCCATTCTATCAAATGAGACCAAGAAAACGAGAATACAAGCAAAAAATACCATACGAAAATTGATTGCAAAGTCGCTGTTTTAAACCAAAAACACGGTCAGTTTTTTTTTCCCTCATTATGCACTGTGTGGTGCAGGATTTTTTTATACTGCGCACACTGACCGCACAGACCCATTCTCTCACATCTAGGCCTAACAGCATGTTTCTTCTTGATTTGAGGGCGCTAGAATTTAGGTGTACTAGTACGACGAAAACCCTGGTGCATAAGCCGTACTAGTACGGCCGAAACCCTAAAAGGGTTAACTAGACATCACGTTTCAGTCTCCCATGTGCGGGTTATTTGTGTATTGTTCTAGTCACGACACTGCGTCTGTTTTATTCTTTAACCCTTTCATTGTCCAGACCCCTGATCTGAAACTTGTCCACAACGTCCAAAAATTTAAAAAAATAAAATTGTTTTTTTCCTTATGAAATGGTAGAGAATCTTTTTCTGGAGTTAATAAAACAAAGTACGAAATTTGATGGAAAACTGACGAAATTATGCTTTCACCAATTTTACAGAGTCAGCGATATTTACGCATCAGCAATTTTGCCCATTTGAGTCCTATTTTAGGTCAATTGCATTGTTTCAGTAGACCAAATTCTTAGCTGTTTCACTAGTACGTCTTCCAATTTATCAATTGAGCACAAGAAACCACCCAATCAATTATTTATACTACCCAATAAAGCAATCAGAAAATGGTAATTTGACCATTTTCACACAAATTTTGAAATATTCCAATTTCAAAATAGGTCCAGAATGAACAATGTTCAGCATTCCTGGCAACTAAAATACACATTTCATCTGTTTGATTAGTAATGTTCCCAGGCTTTACATATCAATTCCATTTTGATTTTTTATTCTCACAAAAAAAAAAAAAAGATTTACTGTTATTAAATATTGTAATAACTGTATAAATAATATCAGCACATTTATGAATGCATATTATACCCACCAGATGGATGTGTTGGATGGATTTGTCTACTCTTGAATATCAGCAAAAATCGAACATTTCTGCTACTTTGAGCTCATTTTAAGCTATTTTCAGTCCTGAAACCAATCAAAATCATCTCCATTTCTGTAATATATCTTCCAGTCTATCAAATGAAACTAAAAAACCGAGAATACAACCATAAAAACCATACAAAAATACACCACAAAGTCAGTTTTATACCAAAAACACTTGCAGTTTTTTCTCATTATCCACTGCATGCTGCAGGATTTTTTTATATGGTGCACACTTACTACATACCCATTCTCTCATATCTAGGCCCAAATTTACTGCTCACAGCTTATCTGTGCGAGCTGAGTTCTTGGTGTAGTACTACAGCAACGAGTGACCTCAAACCCATAGTACTATGGCATGGACAATGAAAGTGGTTAATAACCTTAAGATTTGCAGCTAAAACCCTTCTCTGAAATCATAAAAACAAGTTAGCAACCATACATCAAAAACAACACCCCTGGTAATTTGAGTACAACTTCTCCACTGCTGCATCATTTTATCACTGGCAACAATTTACATCACATGGCCAGCTAAAGATCAGCATGCAACATAATACAGCCTCTCCTCACTTACCGAAGTACTCATTTACCGACAACTCTGAGTTACAACGGGCTCTCTGAAGAGTAAAAAAAAAAAAAAATTGTATGCCGTATGGGAACTTGGGTCATACATCTCAATCTCCTTCTTACGGCCACTCAGTACACTAGCGTTTAAAGTCTTCAAGACTACATAGTTGTACAAATTTGAACTTGATTGTGTACCCCATAGTACAAGATAGAAGTGCAGCAGAACTTGTATAGGTTTCGTAGCTGACATTTAAAGCACTCCAGAGCGATTGTTATTATTACAAGAAATAAATCTTTATCATTATTAATTATTATTATTATTATCACCATTAACATACCTTGTTCACTGAGTTTAATCATTTCTAAATTAAGCTGCCACGAGAGACAGAATGTAAACACACAGACGAACAAACCAGCTGATCCCTTGACTGTGTACTTCTTTTGTACTTCCAAGTGCTACTGCACTTATAACTATCTTGTACTATAGGGTGCACAATAGATGTGCAGCAGCACTTGAAAGAGGAAAAACAAGAGGAAAATGGAAGAAGTACAAAAGAAGTACACAGTCAAGGGATCAGCTGGTTTGTTCGTCTGTGTTTACATTCTGTCTCTCATGGCAGCTTAAGAAATGATTATACTCAGTGAACAAGGTATGTCGATGGTGATAATAATAATAATAAAATATAATTAATAATCACTCAAGGAACTGTAAATGTTACATGTATTTCAAATAGGTTTGGTAGCCGACGTCTAAAGCACTCCAGAGCGATTGTTATTATTATTATTATTAATTATTATTATTATTATTACATTCTCTGTCTCTCATGCCAGCTTAATAAATGATTAAACTAAGTGAACAAGGTATGTGGATGGTAATAATAATAATAATATGTAATAATAATAACAATAATCGCTCTGGAGTGGTTTAAATGTCAGCTACCAAACCTGTACAAAATACGTATGACAAGCAGCACGGCATCTCAGCGTCAAGTATCTCAAGTCGCCTTCTTACAGCCTCTTGAGTACACTAGCTTTCACTTTTCTCCATATTTGTACAAATTTGACATACAGTGGACCCTCGGAAATCGAACACCTCGGCAATCGAGCAAATCGGAAATAGAACAACAAATTTTATTTTAGTAATCAAACAAGTGCGTACCAGATCTGTCCACCCAGGCGCGCTTGGGTACCTCACCGCCCAAGCGTTGGGAGCCAGTCTAGCATTGTTTATACTTGAGTAAACATTACCCTGCACGCTCATCCAAACATTTCACAATTAATTAATTGTGTTTGGAGTTTGTTCATTAAGTGCAACTGTGAAATAAGCTACCATGGGTAGTGAAGAAAGTGGTGAAGAAAGTAAGAAACACCATAGAGGTAGAGGGTAGAGGCAGGCAGCGGTAGAGGAAAGGCAGGGGAAGAGGAAGGCAGGGGTAGAGGCAGACAGCAGTAGAGGAAAGGCAGGGGAAGAGGCAGGCAACGGTAGAGGAAAGGCAGGGGAAGAGGCAGGCATGGGTAGAGGGAGGCAGGCAGGGGTAGAGGCAGGCAGGGGTAGAGGAAAGGCAGGTGAAGAGGCAGGCAGCAGTAAAAGAAAGGCAGGGGTAGAGGAAAGGCAGGGGTAGAGGAAAGGCAGGGGAAGAGGCAGGCAGGGGAAGAGGCAGGCAGGGGTAGAGGAGGCAGGCAGGGGTAAAGGCAGGCAGGGGTAGAGGAAAGGCAGGTGAAGAGGCAGGCAGCGGTAGAAGAAAGGCAGGCAGGGGTAGAGGAAAGGCAGGGAGGGGTAGAGGAAAGGCAGGGGTAGAGAAAAGGCAGGGGTAGAGGCAGGCAGGGGTAGAGGCAGGCAGCAGTAGAGGAAAGGCAGGGGTAGAGGCAGGCAGGGGTAGAGGCAGGCAGCGGTAGAGGAAAGGCAGGGGTAGAGGCAGGCAGCAGTAGAGGAAAGGCAGGGGTAGAGGCAGGCAGCAGTAGAGGAAAGGCAGGGGTAGAGGCAGGCAGCAGTAGAGGAAAGGCAGGGGAAGAGGCAGGCAGGGTAGAGGCAATCGTAATGTAGAGTGAGAGGTGAGTAAACAAGATTAAATGAATAAACGAGAGAGAATGAGTGAGTAGACGGTTCACGAGTTTTGTAAACAAACCAGTTGTTGATGCTGTTGCTGTTACCAGCCTGGACGCGAATTAATTCTGTTCACTCCGTGAAGCCGACTGGAAAAACATCTCATATTTATGTTAATTTATGTTTATATGTTACGTAGCATGTTTATTATATAATTTTGAAAAAATATCATAAATGGATTATGCCAACTGTCTATATTAACGTTTTATACGCCTCAGAGTGATTATTATTGTGTTATTATCGTTATTAATATGGCATCAAGACTAATAACACACACTTAGTGATTTTAATGTGTTCCTGCACGCCAGCACAGGCGCAAGTTGTGGAGTTTAAAGCAGTTAAGTTCAGTGACAAAGTGTAGCATTAAGAGTGTAGCTATTAAGCGATAGAAAAAGGACGAAATGAAATAAACTCCTGACAGCATGAGCGACTCTGACTATCTTCTGCAAGGTATGTAAATAATGTATGTACACCAGTTCATTTGTACATTATGGTTTTCTTATGAAAGAAGTGATCTAATGCAGTTAGCATTACAAACTCCGTTTTCTCTTATACTAACACGTCTGAAGGAGGAAAGAAGGGGAAGATGTTTTCATAGCTGGAGCAAGAATGCCCGCCACCACCGTCCTCCCCCGCCACGACATTCGTAATTGAATACGTACATATTTTATTCATTCTAGAGTGTATATCAGGTTTTTATTTTATTTATATTGTTTATTATGTCATATTAGATGAATTGTGATAGATAAATAAGCCGTAGAGTTGATAATAGCATCATATTGAAGTACTATTTTGTCATGCCTCCTGACAGCAGGAACGAATTAATTGTACGTATTTCCATTATTTCTTATGGGAAATATTGATTTGATTTTCGAACATTTCGAGTTAAGAACAAGCTCCTGGAACGGATTATGTTCGATTTCCGAGGGTCCACTGTATATGGAGAGGTATTGGAGAGTGCTGGGCTGGGGCTATACGAGAGAGAGGGAGAAGGTGCCAGCAGTCTCAGTAATTCCTGCTTCACCATGACATATGGAAATGTAAGCTCACGACACTATAAAATATTGTATAATTATACTATTACTATCAATTAAGGTAGACACTCACGGCACTATAAAATATTGTATAATTATACTATTACTATCAATTAAGGTTGTCTACCTATCATATTTATTCCAGAATAATATTAGGTTTAACATAAATAATGTAGAAGCTTGATAAAGGCGCCCAAATTAATAAATAACTGACATATAGAGGGGTATTGAATTGTGGAGGGCTGAGAGGGGAAAAAAAAAAAAAGGTGACTGCGACCATTACAGAAAACATTACCCCCCTGAAGGGTAACTGTACAAGATCACTCTTACCCTATGCAAAGACTGAAAAAAGTGCAATTTTCTCGATTTTTTTTTTTCAAGTAATCAGCTATGTAAGAGTTTCCTGGAATATCTTGGAAGCAAGTCATTGACCTATTTCATGTTGTATTACTGTTAATAATAAACAGATTGAAAGGAATTTCCCAACAAACATAAAACTGAATGTTTTAATTTTGGGTGGTGACACTTTTGAAGTGTCAGTAAGGGGTGATTCCAAGATTAGCGATGAAATAGTTTACCGACGGGGTCTTAGGCCCCTATCTTCATCGTTAAGTGAGGAGAGGCTGTACTGCATTAAGGAAAGTGAAGAGCAAAGGGGAGAAACAAAGTTACATTCCAGACAATACTAAAATTAACCTTACAAGTCTTAAATTTCACATTAAACTTACACTGTTGTCAAGCTTCTCCTTCCCTGGCATGGGCCAGTAACACCTACCTAGCAAGGCTAGTAGCACCTGCCTAGAATGGGGAAGTAAGCACAGCACTAGCCATTAGGCTTACATGGTCTAGTGGAACTACTGCAAGGCTCCTTCACTGAAAATTTATAAAGAATAAAGTCACAATACCATAGCTGGAACAATCCACCTAAAGCCTACACTTAGGAAAGGAACGTTAAAATAACATTTCAGTCCGTTATGGACAATTGTCAGGCAATTTGACAGTGGTCCAGGATGGACAAAAACATCCTGATAAGGCTCCTCCACCTAAGTGTGGGGTTTCGGTGAATATAGTGGTACCCCGAGTTTCGGACATAAGTAATTCGTTCCAGAAGGCTGTTTAAGTGCAGTTACTGAACGAATTTGTTCCCATAAGGAATAATGTAAATTAGATTAGTCCGTTTCAGACCCCCAAAAATACACTTACAATAATACACTAACATAATTGTTCGAGTTGGGAGCTGTACGAAACTCTGGGTACCACTGTAATTGCATCTTACCTGAGCACGATTCTGATCCAGACGGGTCATGGCTGAGAAGTTCTCGCGTGGGATGGAAGGAGCATACTTGGCACATATTAGAGCATTGGTATTGGCCGGGTTGCCCACCACCAGCACCTTCACTGACTTCTTAGCGTACTGCTCTAACGCTGCCCCCTGTAAACATTATGCACTACAAGTGACCTCAAAATCTTCTTTATGTGGCTTCTACAAGTGAAATTCATCATGTGCTAGGTTAAATTAAACCCATCATTATGTACTACAAGTGACATTTCATGTTATTTCAATCAAATTTTAATTAAAAAATTTTCATGGCACTGCTCCAATTTTCCTCAGAATTCGCACACTAATAGATTTCAGTGAGTAAATATGATTGTTTTTTGTCCCAAGTCTGTAGCTCAAACAGTTCCGGAGATACAGGTCATGGAACTTTGACCAAATGGTCATTTTTTGCAGGTCATGTGAAATTTTGAAATTAAGTATCTCTGCTTGTGTGGGGCCTACAGACCTGATAAACATACCATTTTGAAGCTAAAGAGTAGCTCTAAAGCTTTAATTAAGACCATTTATGAACTCAAGAGGTCAAACAAAAAAGTTGACCCTTTCTGTGACATTTGACCTGAAAAAGGTCAAAATGCACAACCTTTTATTTCTCACCTGCTAAATGGGGATTAGTCTACATGACTACTTCAGACTGTAATAAGAATTTTCATGATTTTTTTTAATTAGATTAAATGCCACATCAATTTTAGCAAACCTACTCAATACTATTTTCACCTCTGACCTGTTGTGAACTTTGACCTTTGCCGTAAACTTCTCCAGACCACATCTCTAAGAAAATTACAATTAGAGCAGGGAGACGGCCGACTTGTTGAAAAAAAAAAATATATATATATAGCAGAAGGTTTTTAGACAGCAACTACCCAGGAAGGTACTATTGTCCTGCCAAATAAGTGTAAGACAGAACTCTGTATTTGTTTTACATGATGGTAGGATTGCTGGTGTCTTTTTTCTGTCTCATAAACATGCAAGATTTCAGGTACATCTTGCTACTTCTACTTACACTTAGATCACACTACACATTCATGTACAAGCATATATATATACTCACCCTTCTGGGTTTTCTTCTAATTTTTTACTAGTTCTTGTTCTTATTTCCTCTTATCTCCATGGGGAAGTGGAATAGAATTCTTCCTCCGTAAGCCATGCGTGTCGTAAGAGGCGACTAAAATGCTGGGAGCAAGGGGCTAGTAACCCCTTCTCCTGTATATATTACTAAATGTAAAAGGCGAAACTTTCGTTTTTCCTTTTGGGCCACCCTGCCTCGGTGGGAAACGGCCGACGTGTTGAAAGAAAGAAGAAATATATATATATATATATATATATATATATATATATATATATAGCAGAAGGTTTTTAGACAGCAACTACCCAGGAAGGTACTATTGTCCTGCCAAATAAGTGTAAGACAGAACTCTGTATTTGTTTTACATGATGGTAGGAATGCTGATGTCTTTTCTGTCTCATAAACACACAAGATAAGTATACCTTGCTACTCTTACTTACACTTAGGCCACACTACACATGCATGTACACATTTATGTATACACACTCATCTGAGTTTTCTTTGATTTTTCTTAACAGTTCTTATTATTTTCCTTTCATCTCCATGAAGAAGTGGAATAAGAATCTTTCCTCTGTAAGCCATGTGTGTTGTAAAAGTCAACTAAAATGCCAGGAGCAATGGGCTAGTAACCCCCTTTTCTGGTATAGCTTACTAAAAATAAAAAAAAAGAAAACCTTTAAATTGGGATGTTTGAATGTGCATGGATGTACCATGGATAAGAGAGAATTGTGGACGATATGAATGTAAAGAAGCTGGATGTCCTGGAAACAAAGCTGAAGGGGGTAGGAGAGTTTCAGTGGGAAGAAGTAAATGGGATTAGGTCAGGGGTTTCTAATACAGTTAGAGGAAAGGAAGGAGTAGCAATAATGTTGAAGTATCAGTTATGGCAGGAAAAGAGGGAATATATATGTATAAATTCAAGGATTATGTGGCATAAAATAAGGGTCAGATGTGAAAAGTGGGTTATAGTAACTGTTTAGGTACCTGGAGAAGAGAGAAGTGTAGAGGAGAGAGATTTTGGGAGATGCTGAGTGAGTGCATGGGGAGTTTTGAACCAAGTGAGAGTACTTGTGGGGAACCTAAATGCTGAAGTGAGTAAAACTGTTATGGCAGTAGTAGGAGGTAAGTTTGGGGTGCCAGAGGTAAATGAAAATGGGAAGACTTTAATTGAACCATGTATAGAAAGAGGTTTGGTAATAAGTAATACACACTTTAAGAAAAAAGTAGATAAATAAGTATACAAGACAAGACATAGCACATAATGAAAGTATGTTAGATTATTGTTAGATTATGTATTGGTGCATGAAAGGCTGATGGGTAGACTACAGGATGTGCATGTTCTGATATATCTGTTTTCCTCTCTGATCATTTAGTTGTAGCTACTCTAAGAGTAAGAGGTAGATGGGTAAAAAAGGTAAATGGCAACAGCAAGCAAGAGAGAAGTGATAGTTTATATACTAAGGGAGGAGGAATTTAAGGTGAGATAATCAACTATTAGTTGACAGGTGGGTTAGTGAGAGTATAGGTAATACAAGGGTTGAAGAGGGGTGGGATAGTTTTAAAAATGCAGTGTTGTAATGTGGAGTAGAAGTTTGTGGCTATAGAAGGGTGGGCGCAGGAGGAAAGTGTGACTAGTGAAAGAATGATTTAAAGGGTGTGATAAAAGAGAAAAAGGTTGCTTATGAGAGATTTTACAAAGCAGAAGTGATATAAGAGGGTGGAGTATATGGAGTAAAAGAGAGGTAAAGAGAGTGGTGAGGGAGTGCAAAAGAAGAGCAAATGGTAAAGTGGGTGAGGTAAATAGGTTAAGACAGCCTAAGGAACAAATGGAATTGAGTTAAAAATAGAATAGGGGAGTTAGTAAATGTGGGGGTTAGAGGTATTGGGAAGATGGTGAGAATATTTTGACGAACAGTTAAATGTTGATGAAGACAGGGAGGAAGTAATTTCGTGTATTGGCCAGGGAGGTATAACATCTTTTAGTAGTGAAGAGCCATATGTGAGTGTGGGGGAGGTGCATGAGGCATTGGGTAGAATGAAAGGGTTATGGTAAAGCAGCTGGAACTGATGGGATCAAGACAGAAATGTTAAAAGCAGGTGGGGATAGTTTTGGAGTGGTTGGTACTTTTGCTCAATAAAGGTATTAAAGAGGGGAATGTACCTAGGGATTGGCAGTATGTGTGTGAATAGTTCCTTTACATAAAGGAAAGGGGGACAAAAAGAGTAAAAATTATAGGGAATAAGTTTACTGAGTATACCAGGTAAAGTTTATGGTAGGGTTATTATTGAAAGAATTAGAGGTAAGACAAAGAGCAGGATTACAGATGAACAAGGAGGCTTTAGAATGGGTAGGGGTTGTGTAGATCAAGTGTTTACAATGAAGCATGCAAGTGAACAATATTTAGATAAAGGCAGAGAAGCTTTTGTTGAATTTATGGATTTAGAAAAGCATATGATAGAGTGGATAGGGGAGCAATGTGGTAGACGTTACAAGTGTATGGAATAGGTAGTAAGTTACTAAATGCTGTAAAGAGTTTTTATGGGGATAGTGAGGCTTAGGTTAGGGAGTATAGGAAAGAGATTATTTTCTAGTAAAAGTAGGCTTTAGACAGGGATATGTATTGTCACCATGGTTGTTTATCATTTATATATGGGGCTGTAAAATAAATGCCAGGGTGTTGGGGAGAGGGGTGGGATTAAATTATGGGAAATCAAATACAAAACGGGAGTTGACACAGTTACTTTTTGCTGATGATACTGTGCTTTTGGGAGATTCTAAAGAGAAATTTCAAAGGTTAGTGGACAAGTTTGGGAGGGTGTGTAAAGGTATAAAGTTGAAAATGAACATAGATAAGAGTAAGGTGATGAGGGTATCAAACGAGTTAGGTTAAGAAAAATTGTGTATCACATTGGAGGGAGGGAGTATGGAAGTGAACGTGTTCAGATATTTGAGAGTAGACTTGTCAGCAGATGGGTTTATGAAGGATGAGGTAAACCATAGAACTGATGAAGGAAAAAAAAAGGTGAGCGGTGCGTTGAGGTATCTGTGGAGACAAAGAATGTTATCCATGGAGGCAAAGAAGGAAATATATTTGAAATATAGTGGTACCAACACACTTATAAGAGTGTAAAGCATGGGTGGTGAAGGTTGTAGCAAGGAGGAGGCTGGAAGCAGTGGAGATAGTGTGTCTAAGGGCAATGTGTAGTGTAAATATTAGGCAGAGAATTTGCAGTGTGGAAATTAGGAGGTGTGGAGTTACTAAAAGTATTATTCAGAGGGCTAAAGAAGGGTTGTTGAGGTGGTTTGGTCATTTAGAGAGGATAGAGCAAAACAGAATGACTTGGAGGGTGTATAAATCTGTAGTGGAGGGGAGGATGGGTAGTGGTCATCCTAGGAAAGGATGGAGGGAGGGGGTAAAAGAGGTTTTGTGTGCAAGGGGCTTGGACATACAGCAGGCAGGTGTGAGTGTCTTAGATAGGAGACTAATGGTTTTTGGGGCCTGACAAACTAGGAGTGTGAGCAGGGTAATATTTCGTGAAGGGATTCAGGGAAACTAGTCAGCCAGACTTTAGTCCTGGAGGTGGGAAGTACAGTGCCTGCACTTTAAAGGAGGGATTTGGGATATTGACTGTTTGGAGTGACATCTAAACTGCCATATCTGAGCAACTCTGCAAAAACAGTCATTATGTGTGAATGATGGTGAAAGTGTTTCTTTCTTATTTTGGGGTCACCCTGCCTCGGTGGGAGATGGTTGACATGTTGGAAAACAAACAAAGCGCACATGTGTGCACGTACGCACGCACGGGAGTAACAGATCGTTTTCGCTCGTGAATCTTTAGTAGTTTTTGGCCCACCGAAGCCATTACCAAAATCGGAAAAGTTGACAGTGTTAGTGAACAATCCGAGAAGTGATACACGAACTGTCCCCAATCAGAAAAAGGTGAAGGTCACAGTTACATAAAAGAAATTGAAATCAGTGCAACGAGAGAGGGGAAGGCCGTAGGCCTAGTGTGGGTGCAGGTGGTACTGCCACATCCCAATACCAAAATTCAATCCAGAATAAGTGCGACCCAAGCCAGGGAGTTAAGAGATAAGGATAGATGAGTTAGTGTACAGTGTATACAGTAAATATAGTGAAGAAGAAACAGAAGAGGAAGCAGGAGCCAAATCATGAAGCCAATCGTGAAGCATCGTGCAGCTCATGAGGGAGCCAGACGAGTTCTGCCAGACAAAGTACAAAGCCTTTTTGTGGTTGTATGAGGGAGCTGAGGCTGGTCCTGAGTTACTGATAGCTGAAGGTCATTAACCCTGCTCTGGAGAGCTGAATATCATACCTAGAGCTTAACACTTAGTAAAGGAGAGGAACTGGGGAGGGTTTAAGTGGGGGACCACGAGGACAGCGAGTATGCGCGCAGGCGCTAAGGTCAGACAAAATACACTAACAGTGTATTCAATAAGTAAGTAACTAAAGTTATTCAGGTATACACGAGTACAGTTATAGGTTATCACACATCCCCTTTCCCCCCTACAACAAACACCCACCTTCACACCCACCCACCCCTGAAAATACATAAGCTCTTCCCGTGGGAAAAAAAAAATGGATTACCAAGGAACAAGGCGGAGAACCAGGGGTCCGGTGGATGTATCTGGAAGGGAAGATTGGGAGGCAGAGCTCACAAAAATGGAGGAAGAGTGGGGAAGCAAGCTAGAAGAGCTTGGCAAGAAAATGGAGAGGATAGCTGCTATATGTTCAGCTATATGTTTCACTGTAAACACTTGGCTTACACACCCCCTACCTTTCCTAAAACCTTGTTCATCTGCTATCCTACTCTCCATCTTGCTCTTAATTCTTTCAATAATAACTACCATACACTTTACCAGGTATACTCAACAGGCTTATTCTCCTATAATTTTTGCACTTTTTTTGTCCCCTTTGCCTTTATACAAAGGAACTATGCACGCTCTCTGCCAATCCCTAGGTACCTTACCCTCTTCCATACATTTATTAAATAATAGCACCAACCACTCCAAAACTATATCTCCACCTGCTTTTAACATTTCTATCTTTATCCCATCAATCCCAGCTGCCTTACCCCCTTTCATTTTACTCACTACCCCACGAACTTCCCCCACACTCATAACTGGCTCTTCCTCACTCCTACAAGATGTTATTCCTCCTTGCCCTATACACGAAATCCCAGCTTCCCTATCTTCATCAACATTTAACAATTCCTCAAAATATTCCCTCCATCTTCCCAATACCTCTAACTCTCCATTTTATAACTCTCCTCTCCTATTTTTAACTGCCAAATTCATTCGTTCCCTAGGCTTCCTCAACTTATTAATCTCACTCCAAAACTTTTTCTTATTTTCAACAAAATTCGTTAACATCTCACCCACTCTTCTCATTTTCTCTCTTTTTACATTGCTTTACCACTCTCTTAACCTCTCTTTTTCTCTCCATATACTCTTCCCTCCTTGCATCACTTCTACATTGTAAAAACCTCTCATATGCTAACTTTTTCTCCCTTACTACTCTCTTTACATCATCATTCCACCAATCGCTCTTCTTCCCTCCAGCACCCACTTTCCTATAACCACAAACTTCTGCTGAACACTAACACTACATTCTTAAACCTACCCCCATACATCTTCAACCCTGTTGCCTATACTCCCACTAGCCCATCTATCCTCCAATAGTTGTTTATATCTTACCCTAATTGCCTCCTCTTTAGTTTATAAACCTTCAACTCTCTCTTACTTGCTGCTTCTATTTTCCTTGTATCCCATCTACCTTTTACTCCCACTGTAGCTACAACTAAAAAGTGATCCAATATATCTGTGGCCCCTCTATAAACATGTACATCCTGAAGTCTACTCAACAGTCTTTTATCTACCAATACGTAGTCCAACAAACTACTGTTATTACACCCTACATCATATCTTGAATACTTATTTATGTATTGCCTATAACTAAACCCCTTTCTATGCAAAGTTCAATTAAAGGGCTCCCATTATCATTTACACCTGGCACCACAAACTTACCTACAACACTCTCTCTTCCAGAAAACACTTCTCTCGTCAGCATGTGGCTCATAGCCACCCTCAGTAGGACCCCCACTGACTCAATGGTTTAACCCACCGCGGGCTACCGTGCGTTAAAAAATTTTTCCCCTCCTGCGAACCATGTAATATCATTTTTACGTCGTGTTAGATAATAATGTGCCACAATTCTTCAATCGTGCAATACCCGTAACGTGTAACATAATCTCGTGCTAAATGACGGTCTACTGTAAATACTTCTCAAAAGATATTCCTCTCTTCTCATCTGGTAGGCAACTTGTGTGGCTGTCTAAGGGGATGTGGAAGCCACATTTCATATTAATAAGAGATTGTTTCTGAAGGATTAAATTTTTTTTTTCAACAAGTCGGCCATCTCCCACCGAGGCAGATGAAACCAAAAAGAAAGAAAATCCCCAAAAAGAAAATACTTTTATCATCATTCAACACTTTCACCTCACTCATACATAATGAATGTATTAAATAAATGCCAGAGAAATAATGTCTAGTGAAACAGCATTAATCTCACTATCCTAGCCATAATGGTCCTAGGTCTGGAGAAGTTCACAACAAAGGTCAAAGGTGAAAACAGCATTGAGTATGTTTACTAAAATGGATGTGGCATCTAATCTAATTAAAAATCCATGAAAATTCTTGTTGCTGTCTGTAGTAGTCATGTAGACTAATCCATATTTAGTGGGCGAAAAAAAAAAATTGTGTATTTTGATTTTTTTCAGGTAAAACTGTTTGAGCTAGACTTAGGACAAAAAATCAATCTCATTTTCTCACTGAAATTTATAAGTGTGCCAATTCTTGAGGAAAATGGGAGAGGTGCAGTGAAATGGCCAGGTTTAAATGACATGGAATCTCCCATAATTTATCATGTGCTAGGTTTATTCAAACCTTCATTATGTAATACTTATGACATTATTCATGCATTGGATTTACATGAAACCCTCTTTACGTAACACAAGTACAGCACCATAATATCTTACATCATCATTTGCACAATGCCAATTTTGTGAAAAGTTCAATTTTGATTTTTTTGCAAACTTTAGCAATAATGTATAATTACACAAAAATATTAGTTAGCTCAAGGAACATATAAGAGTTCTGTTTACAACTAATTAAGAGACGATGTGCTGCCCACCAATGCATGAATTTTGTAATTTAAGAGTATTTAATGTTAAAGATTAGGCTCTGTAATGTTTACTAGATTTATGCAGCGATTTAGGTCTAGTGACGTTTAGTTTAGACTAAGGTGTACACTGTTGATTTAACAGCGTTATGACTCGTTTGTTTTTGTTATTTTCATATTGGCTGTTTCCCTTCGAGTTAAGGTGGTCCAAATAAGGAAGCTCATTCACCATCGTTCATTAAACATCTGTTTTGTCAGAACTGTGTGGATACTATTACAATTCAATGAACGTCTCAATTAAAATATCTCCACCCCTTTTTCATACTGCAGACACTGCACTTACCACCTCCAGGACAAGTCTAGCCACTTGACTTTCCCCTGGGTATCTAGCTTGCCCACTCCAGCAGCCAGGCCCCATCTCCTGGATGAAGAGCAGTTGTACAGCACCAAGGCTACCTTACCTTTCCCAAGGATGGTAATCTTTTATATAATACCTGGACCTTGAAGATCTTTTATATTTTACCTGGACCTTGAAGATCTTGACGTTGGCAGCCAGGAGGTCCTTGCGCTCCATACCTTCCTTGCGAGGCATTGAACCAACCAAGAATGCACTCTCAATGTCTTTGAAAGCAACAGCTGGGTCATCAGTGGCAATTACATCTGTCAAAAGTAAACTGTAACTAGTAAGTTACAGCAGGGCCCAAAAGTACAAAGTAATAACATTACTAATTTGTTAACTTACTAACTAGTAATGGTGAATACAGAAAACACAGAAAATGTTTCAAAGGTAAGGTGACTTAGGCATTTAGAGAGGTTGGAGCAAGTTAGGAAGGAAGGAAGAAGGGTTAAGGGATAGGTTGGAGGTGCTGAAGAAGGTTTTGAGCACTTGGAGCTTGAACACCCAGAAAGCTTGTCAGTGTGTGTTAGATCAGAGCAACTAAAGAGAAGTGGTTTTTATGACATGCACTTCTAGTGTTAGCAAGGTAACATTTATGAAGGAATTCAGAGAAGTGGTTAGCTAGAGTTAGAGTCAGGTAGGTGTGAAGTACAGTGCCTGCACTCTGAAGGATAGATGAGGAAGTTATAGATCAGAGGATCATTTGAACTGTGTTGTTAGCATGTGGCAAGACATCTACTGAATGAATGATGGCAAATATGCTTCCTCTTTCTGGGCCAACCTACCTTGGGGAGAGTGTTGATGTGTAAAAAAAGAAAAGGGGGGGGGGGGGTGAAGGCAATACAAGGCCACAAGAATAATAGGTAATCAGGTTTGATCCAAGGGAAGGTCAGCTTCATTTCCTTGGATAAAGAGCCCTTCACCAGCAGAAGGCATTATACTTCCAGGTATGAGGTATGGTAGTTACTTTACAATATTTAAAGAACAATTTGTTGAGTAAAGTCACTCATCTGTCATCAATACAAGCATCATCCATCATGTGTCACCATAAAGGTCATCCATTGCATATCACCATAAAGGTGGTCATTCATTACATGTTAAGATAAAGGTCATCCATCAACACTAATGATACACACAGCAACATGTGGTAGTCATCACATACCCACCATGTGGGTGGTAGTCAGCACATACCGAACCTTTGGGTAGGAGGCAAATATTGCAAGATGCATAATGTTTTCAGGGACTGAGATCTGCTTGTTGTACATTCCTGAGACTACTAGACCAACATGAATCACAGACACTCACCTCTGACATATGGTAAAGCACAGTCACTGATCTAAACACACCTCTGACACATGGAAGAGCACAGTCACTGATCTCCATACAAACACCGTTGAGTACAGTCATCATTGGTTTGATGTCGAGCAAGTGTAGGATGACAGGTGTGTCTGGACCAAACACAGCTCCTGACCCAACCATGTAGACCAAAGAGTAGCCGATCTGGCCAGCAGCGCCAGTGACACACACACGGATTGGTTCAGCCTGCCAAGATTGTAAAATTTAACATCACATCAGATATCAACTGAAAATTAAATAACAGTCAAGATAGCATTGCAGATAATATTCTGTAACATTAATGATGAATATACTGTTTGGATTAGTAACTCAGAGTGTTAGTTACCCAGGATAATCCAGTAAAGTCAGGATGTCACTGAGAACTGTGGCTTATTTCCACTGGGGTCCTTCAATCCTCTTTCCCAGGATGTCACCCACAACAGTCACTTAACACCCAGGTACTTACTGCTAGGTGAATAGGGGCACATGTGAAAAGAACCCCCCCCCTCCCCATGATCAAACACCACTCTCAGTCTGCTGGCAGTTATGTGGCAGACTAAGATCACTCAAGTTTTGGGATGGAGAACTATGAATGATTTCACATATTGTAGGCAACAGAAGAAAACCCTCTAAAATAACCTAGGAAACCCCAGGGTAACTTACAATAGCCCAATAAGGTCAAATATTGGCTTATTACTTTTTAATGGAAGACATGCTCAAGTAGAAATGAACAGAAATAACAGAATTTTGCAACGAAACTTATAAAAAACCTTCAACTAGCAAACACTTATAACAATAATAATTTTCATTAATTACAGAATGGATGGGGCACGTACCCACTCTAGGCGAGTCCTAAAACAAACAATCGTGTTATTACGATTTCTTGAGTTTATTATTATTATTTACACCACTAATGATATTTGTACAAATTTTAATGTTTTCTTGTCATTTTTTGGGGCCACATTTCCCAGACAGTGGTCATTTTTTTTACTTGCATATTTGTCGTTCAATCTACGTATGCTACGAATACCTTGAATACATTTACAGTGGACCCCCGGGTATCTGCTACCCTGAGTATCGGCCGACTTGTGTTTCGGTCGCTTTTTTCGGCCCAATTTTGGCCCGACTATCGGCCATTTCCCCGTGTTTCGGCCGGCGTACCAGACCTGTCTGCCTGCCCGCGCTTGAGCGCCTCCCTGCACAGGCGTCGTGAGCCAGTCTAGCTTTGTTTACCATTGAGTGAACATTACATTTCTCAATAAATTCATTGTGTTTAGTGCTTGTTTATTGATTGTGACTGAAATAAGCCACCGTGGGCCCAAAGAAACTTCATAGTGACAGCCCTTTGGTAAAGAAAGTGACAAACACAATAGAATTGAAGAAAGAAATTGTAGCAAAGTACCAAAGTGGAGGAGGAAGAGAGAGGGGAGAATGTGCCTTCTTCAGTGATTCTACAATATGTACGATACTAAAGCAGCTCGAGTCGATAAAGTAGCATTAACAGCAAGTAAGTTAAGCGATTAAGCGATAGAAAAATGACGACACGAAACTTAACTCCATTGTTGTTTGAGGTACGTATATAGGGTCACTGAGACCAACGCCGCCCTCTGCCACCATCTCTTCCAAGGCAAGTGTAGATTATTTCTTATTTATAAAGTGTAAATATTTCTTATTTATACGTATTTATATTTTGAGTGTAAAATTTTAAATTTTCAGCAGGCTTCAAATCCTTACAGTAGATCACCAGCTTTCATACCTCCCCCTAATGCATTTCTGTATCTATTTCCTCCTTTCGCTCCAAAGGCTCCTCCACTTTTCGTGGCAGCTCAACTTTTCTGACAGCTAGATAAGTACAAATAGGAAGAGCATCTGTCTGGTGCTCAACAGGAGGATGATCCAAGAGGACAGGATCAAGCCACCACCATGTCTTGCAATGAATAACCAACATGGGTTTATACTTGGAGAGGGTTTCGGGGGTCAACGCCCCCACAGCCCAGTCTGTGATTCTACTCTTCTTTGATTTTTACTTTAAGATGGCCAGCTTTAGTGGCTCTACAGGCAAGACAATTTCCCCTCTTCCTGTGCCTCAGGGCTTCATTTGTTTCATGGTGACCTAATATGTGTACTTCCTCACCCACTCCACCAGTGGCCTCGTGATGCAAGCCATGGTTCCTCTCTTGTGTTATTCTACTTCAGGCCTTTTCATAGCCCTGTGTCATGTCTGTTCATCATGGCATCAAAAAATATATCTAGTGCTGGTGAAGGCACAAAGAAACTGTCTCTAGGAAATAAAAAGAGGTAACAGATATGCTTAGAGGTGGTGCATGTGTGGTTGATGCAGCCAAGGGAGGAATCAACAATTTGTTCCATTTGAGACAATAAGAAGATAAGAGCTTATGTAATGAATAACCCTAATTGTGACCTGCTGAAAAAAGATGGGAAAAGTGGTCAATACAGCTAAATAAAACTGAAAAAATGCTGAATGGCTGGCTTCAGGAGAAAACAAAGATAAGGTGTTCGATGAGAAAGCTTTAGTGTACTATACGGCACTGGATAAAAAGGAAATTGCACTAGGCCTCTTCACACACCTACGGAATACAGTTGACCACGATCTCTTGCACCTAAAACTTGAACATTACGGGATCCGAGGACACTCGCTCGATTACCTAAATTCTTATCTTAGCAATAGACACCAGTATGTATACACAAATGTTGTTGCCTCCACCACACAACCTATTCTTGTTGGTCCCCCAGGGCAGTGTCCTTGGACCACTACTCTTTCTCATTTACATCAATGACCTCCCTAATGCCTCTAAACTACTTAAACCTGTTCTTTTTGCAGATAACACTAGTACTTATATCTTCTCTCACCCACACTAAACCATACTTAGAAACACTGTAGATAATGAGCTACTAAAAATATCCACTTGGATGACGACCAACAAACTTACTCTCAATATCGACAAAACCTTCTTCATACTGTTTGGAAAGAGATGCAAATATTCAGCTAAACATATCGATAAATGGTTCCCCCATTTCAAGACACAGTGACGGAAAATTTCTAGGACTCCACATTGACAGCTGTCTTAAATTTCAGACCCACATACAGCATTTCTCAAAAAAAAATCTCCAAAAAAGTAGACATCCTCTCTAAAATACAGTACTATGTACCCCAAATGGCACTCCTTGCTGTTTACCACTCTCTCATCTACCCATACCTCACCTATGGTATTTGTGCATGGGGCTCAAACATAGCAAATCACCTTAAACCTTTAATTATCCTACAGAAAGCTGCTGTGAGTGATTACAAACTCCTGTGACAAGCAACACACTCCACCGCTATTTAAGAGCTTGAATCTGCTTAACACACAAAATATCCACTCATATTATTGTGCCTACTACATACATAGAACATTATTCTCCAATATTAACCCTCCTCTCAAACTCCTTCTTGAGAACTTGTATAACACAAGACACAACACTCTTTGATATCCCTCGTATTCATCTCTTCCTATGCAAAAATGCTATGCATATAAAGGGCCCTAAGATCTGGAATTCATTGCCTGAACATATAAAAGGGTCCTTGCCTGCACACCAATTCAAGGCTCTGCTTAGAAATCACCTCATTCAAACTCAAAAATTTCCAAATTTTTTAAGATTATTTCAAAACTAAAATGGTCTCAATCTCATTATGTAAAATGTGCCAAAATATAATAATGTAACTTGTTAACCAATTACTTGTTAATTTGTAATAATATTGGTAGAATTACCGACAATATGTTAAGTAAAAGGACACAAATGCAACTAATGTGACATTTTATTGTGGCAACGTTTCGCTCTCCAGGAGCTTTCTCAAGCCGTTACAAGCGATAATGGACATAGTGGGTTTATATATACTCTCAAAGTGAGGTGAAATACTAGTGGTGGTAGTAGTAGTAATACAATAAGGTAGAACAATCAATATGCACACGAGTAAAGGTGATAAAACAAATACTAGGGTAGTATAACAATAGGTTAGACAAATATTTCTGCTGGAGGTTGAAATATCGAAGGCCTGTAGGAGTGTTCCACATCTCGATGTGCTTGTGTTGAATTAGCAGGAGAGACTATGTGATGGTAGGGTTTACTGTTTTCAGGAGGATTCTTGCTAAGACTTCAGAGATGGTAAACAAAACAAAGGCAGCTTCACCATCTCTGAAGTCTTAGCAAGAATCCTCCTGAAAACAGTAAACCCTACCATCACATAGTCTCTCCTGCTAATTCAACACAAGCACATCGTAGATGTGGAACACTCCTACAGGCCTTCGATATTTCAACCTCCAGCAGAAATATTTGTCTAACCTATTGTTATACTACCCTAGTATTTGTTTTATCACCTTTTACTCATGTGCATATTGATTGTTCTACCTTATTGTATTACTACTACTACTACTAATATCACTACTACTACCACCACTAGTATTTCACCTCACTTTGAGAGTATATATAAACCCACTATGTCCATTATCGCTTGTAACGGCTTGAGAAAGCTCCTGGAGAGCGAAACGTTGCCACAATAAAATGTCACATTAGTTGCATTTGTGTCCTTTTACTTAACATACTTGTTAATTTAATTACTGCTAAATCACTACTACCTGTGTTGAAATATAAAAAACTATGTTCAATTCGAATCAACTATGATGTACGTATATGTCTAGTATTAAGTAGTCTGTTAAGCATTAAGTTTAGTCTGCCCAAAATGCCCCAACATGATAGTGGCTTTCATTGTACTTAGCAAATCAATATTGTAATTACACATTATAAACTATGCAAAGAAATAAAATCCTTAATCCTTATCAACGTGCAAGCAGGAAGTCAAGCCTGCAAATCAATGTACTTTTACAATCAGTATTGGGGGGTGACTGGAACTGTATCATACGAGAAAAGGATGTTGAACCGAGGGGGAAGATGTGTGCTGCGTGTTTTATGTGATGTTTTGGGGAGTGTAAGTTTAGTGGATGTAGTAGCAGGTGGTGACATGGTAGACTTTACTTTTGTAAGGAGGGGATATGCAGCGAGGTTAGATAGGATATATGTTTCTAGGATGATAAATGTTAGCAAGGTTACGTGTGTGAATGTGGGATTTTCAGACCATAGAGGGGTGATTGTTGAATTGGAATGGTCTGGAATGATCAAGTGGGTGGCTGGCAACTGGAAATTAAATGTGAAATTATTGGATGGCGAGGATGCAGTGCTGGGTTTTGGTGAATGGTGGAAGTGTGTGTATGGAAAAAAGGACGGTTAGAGAAGGATATTGTTGCGTGGTGGGTGAATGTGGCAAAGCCAGCTATTCAGAAATATTATAGGATGAGAGGTAGAGAAGAGGTACAATGGAAGTATGGATTACAGAAGTATTTGGAAGGGCAATTGGCTGAGTGCTGTTATGGGAGAACTGATAGGCAAGTAGTGGAAATGAGGAATATCAAAGATAGATTGCAGATGATTCATAATGAATGTTTTGATGCGATTCGTGTGCGTGGGGGCATAGAGGTGTTGTGGGGGGATAAGCCCTCTATGTGTGTATTACAGAAATACAGTGGTCCCTCGGTTTTCGTGCATCTCCAAACTCGAACATTTATGTAAGTGTATTTTCATAAGTGCTGTTGCAAGTGTATTTTGGGGGGTCTGAAATAGACTAACCTATGTGACATTATTTCTTAAGGAAGTAAATTCGTTCGGTAATGGCACTTGAGCAGCATTCTGGAACGAATTTTCGGCGAAAACCGAGGGACCACTGCATAGGGAAAGTAGACAAAACATGTTGATACATAAATTAGAGGTGCATGAGACAGTGGGCGTGTATCAGAAGGGGCATGTTATGCGTACGACTGAAGCCATGAATTTATATGTGAGTGCATGGTACGAGGAATATTTTAGGAAAGATCTGAGTGGGAATAGGATGAGTCCTAAAATCTCGAGTGAACAGATTTTGAGTAGTGTAGAAACAATATTGACTAAGGATGATAGGATGGAGATGGAAGGCGTCATAAGTGAGGATGAGGTGTGGGTTGCACTGAATAACATGAGTATATGCAAGTCGCCTGGGGTGGATGGCTTGCCAAATGACTTTTATGTTGCAAATTGGGATGCATTAAAGGAATGTGTGGTGAGGTTGTTGAATGATATGAAAGAGAGAGAGTGCATGGGAGAGTCGCAACGAACAGGAGTGGTAGTGTTAATACGAAAATCTGGTTTGGATGATACTCTTAGGAATTATAGGGCTTTGTCGATGATGTGTGCGGATTACAAATTGTTTGCTAAGGTATTGGGGAATAGGATAAAGAGAGATTTAGGGAGGGTCATAGAGCAAGGACAATATGGTATTCCGGGGCGAAGTATAACGAAAGGTTTGACGAGTATTCAAAAATTTATTGATGATTGTGAGGGGAAGGGGGGCGTTTTTGGCTGTGGATTGGAAGGCAGCATATGATAGTGTCGATTGGGAAATGTTATGGAATATCATGAGAAAACAAGGTTTTGGGGATGAAGTAGTGAGATGGGCGGAATTATTATATAGAGATGCTAGAGTGAGAGTGCAAGTGAATGGAATGATACACACATAACCCGCACATATAAAAGAGAGGAGCTTATGACGACGTTTCGGCCCGACTTGGACCATTTACAAAGTCACACTAACACACAGACGGAGGAAGGGGTATTTATAGGCAGGCAGACAGGGGAGGGTACAAGAGAGTGGGGTAATAATGAAGTGAGTAGTGGAAGTGGTAGTAGTAGTAATAGTAGTAGTGGAGACAGTCATATTCTAGGAAAGGAGCACTGCAATGAGGCTAGCGGCCCGCAAGGGTGGGATGAGAACACAAGAGGGAGGAAAGGCGAATAAAATGAAGGACAAATACAAGGCAAAAGAAAAGAAAGGAAAACCCATAGGAGAAAAAAGGAGAAGGGGGAAGAGATGAAAGGGAGAGGAATCAGGTTAAGTCACAGGTGTTCTGAAGTTTAGAGCATTTAACAATGTAATGAGAGAGGAAAGCATCAACAGAGACAAAGCCAGGGCTAAGATTCATACAGGGAAAGTTGTGTATAAGGGAGGATTCAACCAGGCGGCGACTATGAAAGTTGAACGTAGGGTAGACAGTTTTAGCAGAAGACCAATCAATAGGATGACTGTGATCTCTGACATGACAGAAAAGAGCATTATTAGTGTCGGCAAGCCTAACACTATTTTTGTGCTCTTGAGTCTGTCAGAAAGAGATCGGCCAGTTTCTCCGAAGTACTGAAGAGGACAGGCATGTACATTCATTACTTCTCTTATCATGCCTCCTCTGTCAAGAAAAGTGTTCTTATCTCCCTCTTTCTCCGTGCTCTCCGCATCTGTGATCCTCAGTTTCTTGAAGCAGAAATTTCCACTCTTCATAATTCATTTTCCCGCCTGGGCTACCCTTCCCATTTCATAGACTCTGCTTTCTCTCGTGCCAAACAGACTTTCTTCTCTCCTAAACCCTCTACTCCTGAGAACTCTCCAGTCCTCTGCCTTCCCTACATCTCTGGTGTCTCTAATCTCAGCAACTCTCTCCGTTCCTTAGACATCAAACTTACCTTTCGTCAGACTAACACTCTTCGCACTAATCTTGTTCATACCTCCCCTCCCTCCACAGATTTTCCTGGTGTCTACTCTATTTCTTGCTCCTCCTGTCCTCTTCAGTACTTCGGAGAAACTGGCCGATCTCTTTCTGACAGACTCAAGGAGCACAAAAATAGTGTTAGGCTTGCCGACACTAATAATGCTCTTTTCTGTCATGTCAGAGATCACAGTCATCCTATTGATTGGTCTTCTGCTAAAACTGTCTACCCTACGTCCAACTTTCATAGTCGCCGCCTGGTTGAATCCTCCCTTATACACAACTTTCCCTGTATGAATCTTAGCCCTGGCTTTGTCTCTGTTGATGCTTTCCTCTCTCATTACATTGTTAAATGCTCTAAACTTCAGAACACCCGTGACTTAATCTGATTCCTCCCCCTTTCATCTCTTCCCCCTTCTCCTTTTTTCTCCTATGGGTTTTCCTTTCTTTCTTTTCTTTTGCCTTGTATTTGTCCTTCATTTTATTCGCCTTTCCTCCCTCTGTGTTCTCGTCCCACCCTTGCGGGCCGCTAGCCTCATTGCAGTGCTCCTTTCCTAGAATATGACTGTCTCCACTACTACTATTACTACTACTACCACTTCCACTACTCACTCCATTATTACCCCACTCTCTTGTACCCTCCCCTGTCTGCCTGCCTATAATACCCCTTCCTCCGTCTCTGTGTGTTAGTGTGACTTTGTAAATGGTCCAAGTCGGGCCAAAACATCGTCGTAAGCTCCTCTCTTTTATATGTGCGGGTTGTGTGTGTATTGTTCCAGTCACGGTATTGTGCCTTTTTTGTTATTTATGAATGGAATGATTAGTGGAGATGTATGCATGGGGAAGAGACTGCGACAGGAGTGTCCCTTGTCGCAGATCCTTTTTGCATGTCTGTAAAATCCGTTGTATCGTTTAGTTACAACTGGTGTGAAGGATCTTAGGGAGGGTATGGATGGTGACGCAGGAATAGTTGGATATGTGGACGATACAACTGCTTTGGTTACGAATGAGGAAGCGTTAACAAGAATGAATGAGTGTTTGGGAATATTTGGCATGGCTACGGGATTAAGCATTAATATGGATAAATCAAAATTGCTGGAGATTGGGACGTGGGAAGGAGATATAGGGGGGTATAGGTGTGGTTGGAAAGTAGTTGATAGTTTAAAGGTTTGTGGAATTGTGTTTAAAGATAAATTTGGAGAGGCAAGACTAGTTAATGCAAGGAATGTTCTAAAAGGTACTTTAAGTAGGATAAGTGGATGGAGTAGGGGTGATGGGACCATACATCAGCGCGTAATAGCGGTGAATACGCTGTTATATAGTAAAATATGGTATGTGGCAGGGATTTACCCAATTTTAAGGGCGGATGTTGTGGAATTTGCGAGGAAAGTTATGAGGTTTGTCTGGGGATATGGGAGACATTGGCTGAGTAAGGAATTGGTGATGAAAGAGGTGGGTAATGGGGGACTGGGGTTAATTAACTTAGAAGTGAGACTTATGAGTACAGTGGACCCCCGAGTTTCGTAAAAACTTCACTCCTGAAGTCTGCTCAAGTGCCATTACCGAACGAATTTACCCCCTTAAGAAAAAATGTCACGTAGGTTAGTCTATTTCAGACCCCCAAAAATACTTTTCCACAAGTACTTACAATATTATACTTACATAAATGTACGATTTCCGGGGTTTACGAAACTCAGGGGTTCACTGTATGTATGTCAAATGTTTTTTGACAACAGGGGGGGGTGAGGGGCAGAAGGGGGGGTGATGTCATGAGGCATTTACGTGCATGGTGGAATGGTAAGGACTTGGTACATTGTGAAGATATGTTGAGAATTCTTGTGTGTGCCAGAAATCCGGGGAATATTCTAGTCCAACGTTTGGAAAAAGCAGGGAAGGTACGGGAAGTAGTCGAGGGAATCGCTACTTTTCCAGTGTATGATTGGAGAAGTATCTGGGGTGGGTTAAAAGATATGAAGATAAAGCCGAGGGTGAGAGAAGTTATGTAGTATCGTTTTTTGCATGGGGTTTTGGCCTCTAAGGCAGTTTTATACAGAATGGGATTAACTAGGGATGCTCGTTGTGGTATGTGTGGGGAAGAGGATACTGCTTATTATGGGGTTTATTTTTGTGAGCAATTGGGGATTATTAGGTAATGGATGAGACGATTATTTAGAATGATGGGAGGGGGAGGGATACACCCTTTGAGGTTTATAGGTATGGATATAGGCAGAGTGCAGAAAGAAGTTAGGAGGGCTTTATTGTATTTGGCGGTTGATTTTGTGTATCGTGGGGAATGAGGGGATGTCGGGAAGGGAGAGAATGAATGCTATTGCGGCGAATATGTACAGAACTAAGTGTAGGAATAGGTTGTTATATGGCATGGCATGGGGTAGGTGTTTTCCTGGTAGTTACAGGGATTTTACTGTTAGGCAGCTGGTGGACTTAAGTTGATGTGAGTAGATGAGAATGGCCTGTTCTCCTTCGAGTTGAGAGTTTTGTGTTGGGATGTTAGAGAGAATGCTTGGGGTTTAGATGGCTGTCAGTTTTCGAGGAAAAGGGGCGACGGGTGACAATTTATAGACGTGTTCTACGACTTTTAAAGACTAATTAAAGTTTTTCATGGATGATGATTGATAGGATGTGGTGACAATTAGATGGGTTTTGGGACTTAAGTGGGGTATGTTAGAGGTGGTTAGCCCAGAGGATATGCTCCAGTTTTCGTTTAATATTTTTTTTATTAGGTTATGAGAACAGTTTTTGGTATAGGTATTACTTTGGATGGTGCAGTATAATAGTTGGCTTTTTGTAAGTAAATTGATCAAATAGCATTTGGTAGTAACTTTATTATTAGTATGTTTTGTCATATGTGTATATGATATATAACATACTATATGATACGGTTTTTGAAGCGTGAAATGTCAACTTAAAATTTTGGTTTATACTTTGTTTATACTTTGGTTTATACTTTTGAGGCCTGGTCACAGACCGGGCCGCAGGGGCGTTGACCCCTGGAACTCTCTCCAGGTAAACACACACACTCTCTCTCTCTCCAGGTATATCCCGGGTATAGGGATATTAGTAGTAGTAGCCATATTTATGTGTGATAGGTTTTCATAATGTAGTATAATGTATGACGTCAGGCAATAGATCTTATGTATGCAGAAGAGTTGTTCTATGGCAGGATTTCAGGCATGGTGAGATGTCGTTTAATGTTTCCAAAGTACACAATTATTGACAATTGTTATACTACTCTAAATTTTGGAAGTTCTACCTTCTTGTTTTAGTTGATAAGTTTATAAACATGCATGCATGGTATTATACTGTGCTGTTGGGTTCTTTATTTATTTTCTAAGGTATGTTTGCATAATTTTGGGTATTTAAGTACATGTGGAGGTGTTTATATTATCATTCAGACTTTTGCACTCATTACCTTTGATATACCTTTAAAGAGTTTCGAGAGTTTATCTACTATCTGAGCCCGGCCATGGGCCAGGCTCGTCTGGTGCTTGCCTGGTCAACCAGGCTGTTGCTGCTGGAGGACCGCTGCCCCACATATCCATCACAGCCTGGTTGATCTGGCACCCAATGGAGATTATAATTTATCCAGTTGGAGGAGTGTTTGTCAACATTTATTTTGTATCTGTTCATTGGTATTTCCATTATTGTTTATATTGTTCATTGTGTCAAAAAAAAATTTTTGTCAATGTATGGTTTGACGAGTGTATTATTGTTATGTAATTGAATATAATAGTTATTTTGTTAATGTGTAATATACTTATGTATTTACGGTGTTGTACTTTGAATATATTAATACCTAAGTCTTCTCTGGACATGGGGAAGGGGACCAAGTCTATAGGGTTTTGAGTGGAGAATGGAATGGTAGAAAAAGGATATGATTAATACATAATTTTGGATATGTAATTTTGTACTTAATGTGGAAAGTTCTTTAACAATTGCTATGTATTAATTTTCATGGGTTCGATCCTTGTTTTTCGTGCGTATATTAATATTATATTATTTATTGTTTGTGAGGGTGTTAGTTTAGAGTATAGGAGGGGTTTTGTAGGGTGGGTTGTTGTAGGAGGTTATGGTGGTTCTATCCTTGGATTGTCATCAGATATAGGTAGTTCACCTATATATTGTGTAGAGTAACTTAATTTGTACTTAATTTGTGATTCCACTACTGTGTAATATTGCATCTTGTTATAATATACATATTGGCAAGATGGACTAGTTATATTTCTTACAAAATTATTACAGTGGTACCTCGAGTTACGATATTTTTCGTTCGAGAATGCTGTTCAAGTGCCATTACCAAACGAATTTATCCCCATAAGGAATAATGTAAAATAGACTAGTCCTTTTACACCCCCAAAAATATACTTACAAAAGCATTTAACCCTTTGGGGGTCCAAGGGGGGTCTCTGAAACTCGTTCTCAGGGTCCACGAATTTAAAAAAAAAAAAAAAAAAAAAATTTCTTATGGAATGATAGAGAATCTTTTTCCGATCATAACGCCACAAAAATTATGAAATTTTATCGAAAACTAAAGGAATTATGCTTTCGCGAAGTTAGCGGTAGCCATGACACTTACGCATCGGCGATATCGCCCACTTTGAGCCCTATTTTCGGCACATTGCAATGTTTCAGTCTACTACAATTATAGCTATTTCGCTAGAACTCCATTTGTTCTATCGATTGAGTACACGAAACTGCCTATTTACCAATTTCAACTACCCAAAATAGTTGTCAGAAAATGGCAATTTGGCCAATTTCACACAAATTTCAAACGATGCCAATTTCAAAATAGGACCCATAATAAACAAGACAGACATTCCTGGCACTAAAATAACATCTTCTCTGTTCATTAGTTACGTCTACAGGCCCCTCTTACATTACTTTTGCTTTCCATTTTGAATTTTTATTCTCACAAAAAAATAGAAGATTTATTGTTATGTATACAACTGCATCATTGTAAAAATGGTATAAATAATATCAGAGCACTTGTGCATGAATATTAGACTCGCCAGTTGATGTGTATTGACGCATGGTGTGATTTGTTTACTCTTGAACATCGTTAAAAATCGAACATTTTCGCTACTTTGAGCTCAATTTCAAGGTACTTGTTATTGTGAAACCAATCAAAATCATCTCTATTTCTGTAATATATCTTCCATTCTATCAAATAAGAACAAGAAAACGAGAATACAACAATAAATACCATACGAAAATAGACTGCAAAGTCGCTGTTTTAAACCAAAAACACGGTCAGAGTTTTTTTTTCCTCATTATGCACTGTGTGGTGCAGGAATTTTTTTATACCGCGCACACTGACCGCACAGACCCATTCTATCACATCTAGGCCTAACAGCCTGTTTCTGCTTGATTTGAGGGCGCTAGAATTTAGGAGTACTAGTACGTCAATAACCCCAGTGCGTAAGACGTACTAGTACGACCAAAACCCCGAAAGGGTTAAAAAAGTAAACTTACATAAAAGGGCGATTTTGGGGACCATCGTAACTCGAGGTACCACTGTACAGTGGAACCTCGACTTACGATGTTATCATCTTACGTTATTTTCGATAACCGATATTTATAACGTAAGAAATTTGATTGTGACTTATGATGTTTGCTTCGTTTACCGACTTTCGTACCGGACCTGTCCGCTTGGCGCCCAGCTGAGCGCGCACTCCAGGGAGCGTCAGTGCTATTGTTTACAAGCGAGAGCGACCACCCACCCACACCCACGCATTCATACCAGTATATTGTCATTATTCCACTGTTTTTAGTGCTTGCAACTGCTAAATAAGCTACCATGGGTCCAAGGAAAGATCCTAGTGCTAAGCCTGTGGCAAAGAGGAACAGAAATATATGTACGATAGAAGTGAAGAAGGAGATAATAGAAAAATATGAAAGTGGAGTGCGTATCAGTGAGCTGGCCAGGCTGTATGGTAAACCCTATTCTACCATCGCTACCATTGTGGATAAGAAATATTCAAGTAAAATCAAGGAAGCTGTTGTTGCAAAAGGTGCATCTGTGATCACAAAACACAGACCACAAGTGCTGGAAAATGTGGAAAGGTTGTTGTTGGTGTGGATCAACGAGAAACAGTTAGCAGGAGATACTGTTTCGGAGGGAATAATATGTGAAAAAGCAAGGCAGTTGCATGATGATCTCCTTAAGAAAATGCCTGCAACGAGTGAAGTGAGCGAATTTAAAGCCAGCAGAGGCTGGTTTTACAAATTTAAGAATCGAAGTGGCATACATAGTGTTGTGAGGCATGGTGACGCAGCCAGTTCTGACAAAAGTGCGGCTGAAAAATATGTTCCTGAATTCCAGGAGTACCTAGAGGCTGAACAATTCCTCCCCAACAAGTGTTTAATTGTGATGAAACAGGCCTGTTTTGGAAGAAAATGCCCAACAGGACCTACATTACTCAGGAGGAAAAGGCACAGCCAGGACATAAGCCTATGAAAGACAGGCTAACTTTGATGCTGTGTGCCAATGCCAGTGGTGATTGCAAAGTGAAGCCTTTACTGGTGTATCTTTTTGAAAATCCCCGAGTGTTTGGCAGATGCGGTGTCAGCAAGTCTAACTTGTGTGTGATGTGGAAGTCTAACAAAAAGGCTTGGGTCACAAAGGACATTTTCTTAGATTGGTTCAATGAAGTGTTTGGCCCCAGTGTGAAGAAATATCTATTGGACAATAATTTGCCACTTAAGTGCCTCCTGATAATGGACAATGCTCCTTGTCATCCTCCAAACTTGGTAGAGAAAATTGTGGAGGAGTTTAAATTCATCAAAGTGAAGTTCTTGCCCCTAATACCACTCCTCTCCTCCAGCCCATGGACCAGCAGGTCATTTCCAACTTTAAAAACTCTATACCAAAGCAATGTTTCAAAAGTGCTTTGATGTGACCACAGACATGAACATAACCCTAAGAGAATTTTGGAAAACATTTCCATATGCTGCATTGTGTACACCTTATAGGTAAGGCTTGGGAGGGAGTGACTACCAGGACTTTGAACTCTGCCTGGAGAAAATTGTGGCCAGACTGTGTCCTAGAGAGGGATTTTGAAGGTTTTGGGGCTGAGCCTCAGAACCCTGAGCCTGAGCCTGACCTGTTTTGGAAGAAATTGTGGAATTGGGCAAGTCTTTGGGGTTAGAGGTGAGTGGTGAGGATGTGGAACAGTTGGTGGAGGAGCACAAGGAAGAGCTAACCACTGAAGATCTGCAAGAGCTTCAACAGCAACTGGAACAAGAGAGCAGAGGTCAGGACAATGGTTCAGAGGAGGAGGTGGAGGTGGAACAAAAATGGAAGAATGTGCCTTCTTCAAGGATTAGGGAGATCTGTGCCAAATGGAGTGATGTGCAAGCATTTATGGATGAATATCACCCTAACCATGCTGTTGCAGGCCGTGCTGGCAACCTGTACAATGACACAGTGGTGTGTCATTTCAGGGATGTGTTAAAGAATCGCCAGACACAGAGCTCCCTGGACAAATTTGTTGTTAGAAAGAGGTTTAGTGACTCTCAAGCTGGTCCTAGTGGCATTCAAAGAAAAAGGGAAGTAACCCCAGAAAAGAACTTACCACCTGCAGTGTTAATGGAAGGGGATTCCCCTTCCAAACACTAGCATACTACTCCACCTTCTCCCCTCCTCCCGTCCTCCACACATCAACAACTCTTCAATAAATGTAAGTGACATGTTATTGTACAATATTTGCATGTGTATTTATGTATTCTTTATTCAATTATTTATTATTTAATGTCCAAAAGTTCTAAAAAATATTTTATATAACTACTTTTGGAAGTCTTGGACGGATTAAATTTATTTCCATTATTTCTTATGGGGAAAATTGATTCGTTTAACGATTGTTTCGCCTTAAAATATGCCCTCTCTGACGGATTAATATCGTAAGTCGGGGTACCACTGTATATTGTTTACATGTAGGGAAGTGTTTTCTAATTAATGTACATAAAGATGTCATTAATGTATGTAATGATGTCCTTTGGCATATGTAATTGTATATACAGTGGTACCTCGGTTTACGATATTTTTTCGTTCCAGAATGCTGTTCAAGTGCCATTACCAAACGAATTTATCCCCATAAGGAATAATGTAAAATAGACTAGTCCTTTTAGACCCCCAAAAATACACTTACAAAAGCATTTAAAAAAATAAACTTACATAAAAGGGCGAGTTTGGGGACCATCGTAAACCGAGGTACCACTGTAATATGTTTTTATAATAAAATATAAAAAAAAAACTTTTACAATAATGGTTTAATAATTTTGTCATGTCCAACAGCCTTCATAAAGTTTAGATATGAGTGAGTATATTGAACACAAGGCAGCAGAGAATTTTCCTGCAGAGATGGAGGAAATTACTGGATTTCTGGGGTGGCTATGTAATTGACCAAGAATTTAATTCTGAGAGGACAAAAGTGCCCCGTGGCCTGGTGGCTAAAGCTCTCTCTTCCCACTGCGAGGGTCTGCGTTCCCAGCGCGGGTAGAAACAATGGGCATGTTTCTTTACACCGGTTGTCTATATTCACCCATCAGTAAAATGGGTACCTAGGAGTTAGTCGACTGGTGTAGTAGTATGTCATTGATGTCAGGTAGGCCTGTATTCCTTGTACGTACAGTGGTACCTCGAGTTACGATGGTCCCCAAAATCGCCCTTTTATGTAAGTTTATTTTTTTAAATGCTTTTGTAAGTATATTTTTGGGGGTGTAAAAGGACTAGTCTATTTTACATTATTCCTTATGGGGATAAATTCGTTTGGTAATGGCCCTTGAACAGCATTCTCGAACGAAAAAATATCGTAACTCAAGGTACCACTGTATATGTATTTGTAGTACAGTAGACCCTCATTTAGCACGACTTTATGTTGCGCGTTTTGGGTATTACGCGATTGAAGAATTGCGGCACATTTTTATCTAACACGACGTAAACCTTATATTACGCGATTCACTGGAGGGGAAAAATTTTGAGCGCGCGGTCGCCTGCGGTGGGCTAAACCATTGAGTCATTGGGGGAGTCCTAGTGCTATCCCCAGCCACCCTCACCCACCCACGCATCCCTCCCACCGTTCAGTTTGGTTCGTACACGTGCAGGACAACAATAATCGGGAAGATCGCTGTGTTTATTTACATACATTTTCTCATTTTCACTGCATTTTGATAAATCTGCCAAGCAATCATGGCACCCAGTAAGCATACAAGTGTTCCACCAAGTGATAAGAAAAGGTTTAAGCGTTCAAGTCTAGGAATTACCAAGAAAATCGAGATATTAGATAAGCTTAAGAGTGGCTCACGTGTGGTGGATATAGTGAGGGCCTATGGCGTTAATGAAGCGTCAGTTCGTACAATTAGGAAGAATGAGGCGAATATACGAGCTTGTGTAATGAATAACCCAAAATGTGATCTCATGAAAAGAATGACACGTAGGTCCCAACAAGTAAATAAAACAGAAAACTTGTTGCTTGAGTGGATCGAACAGAAAACAAAGAAAGGTGCACCACTTAATTTCATCTTAATTAGGGAAAAGGCATTACAGTTGTTTAAAGCAGTGTGTGACAAGGAAGGAAGGCCTGAAAATGAGTGTGTGTTTAGCGCAGGCTGGTTTCACAACTTTAAGTTGCATAATAAGTTGCATAATATTAAGTTTTCTGGTGAAAGTGCTTCAGCTGATCATACAGCAGCAAATAATTTCCCTGCTGAATTTCAGGAACTTATTTCTGATGGTGGCTATAAGCCACAGCAAGTGTTTAATGCTGACGAGACAGGTGTTTTCTGGAAGAAAATGCCAACACGAACTTATATCAGTCAGCAAGAGAAAAGTGCACCAGGCTTCAAGGCAGCAAAGGATCGCTTCACCTTGCTCCTTTGCGGTAATGCATCAGGTGATTTCAAGTGTAAGCCCATGGTTATTTACCGCTCTAAGACTCCTCGTCCTTTGAGAGGTGTGGATAAAAACACCTTACCAGTAATTTGGAAGTCAAACCAGTCAGCATGGATGACAGAGGAAATATTTATTGACTGGTTTAAGCATCACTTTATTCCTGAAGTCAAGTTTTACCTGCACAGCAAGAACCTTGCATTCAAGGCTCTCTTCATTCTTGATAATTCCCGTACTCATCCACAAGCTTTGCTGGATGTGACCCCACATATAAAAGTTGTATTTTTACCTCCAAATACAACATCTCTGATACAACCACTGGATCGGGGAGTTATTCAGACATTCAAGTGTAACTACACAAAAAAAGTTATAAAAAAACTAGTTGCATCAATGGACTCTGACTCCAACCTGGCAGTACCAAGCTTCTGGAGAAAATTTAACATTGCAGATGCCATCAGCTATGCTAGAAGTGCATGGAATGAAGTGCCCCAATCAACATTAAATGCAGGCTGGGGAAAGTTATGGCCTTCTGTAGTTAATTGTTTCACTGGTTTTCCCTTGCTTGAGAGTCAGGTTCAGGAAATTGTTCAGCTGGCAAGGAGATTACCAGGTGATGGTTTTGAAGATATGAATGAAGATGATGTGAATGAACTCTTAGAAGATAATGATGAAGACATGAGTCCAGAGGAAATGTTGGCAGAGTTTGATGCACAGATACAAGGGAGGAGATAACAGAAGAAGATGAAGAAGAACCTGAAGAAAACAGTTAACATTGCAGCAGTTACGTGAGCAGTTCCATGTTGCTGCTAAACTAGCAGACTTTTTCATTGAAGAGGACCCTGACAAAGCTAGAAGCAGGGCTTTGAAACGGGTCTAGACCAGCTGATGATGCCTTACCGTCAGCTGTATAATGAAATGCAGAATAAAAGAGCCCAGAGATCCATTACAGAATTTATGCACACACCAATACAACCATCGACTTCAGCACCAGGACCTCTACCATCCACTTCTACCGACAACCAACAACCATCCACCTCAGCCCAGTAGGGCCACACCATCCATATCCACTCTTCACTACAATCCACAAACATCATTACCCACAATTTAAGGTAAGAAATACTATTATTTCTTCAATTTTTGCAAGATCTGTTGGTCTAAAAAAACTTGTTTGGCTTTTTGGGGACTCCCAGGAACATAACCCTATTTTTCCCATAAGTTCTTTTAATTATATAACACGATTTTACCTAACACGACGTTTTCAGGAACGTAACTACCGTGCTAAATGAGGGTCTACTGTAAATAAAGGTGTATTATTATTATTAGGTTATTTTAGTTCAAGTTTCAAATGAACAATTTGAAACATGTCCACAACGAAACCAACCCAATACTGGACATTTTTGTGAATAAATTATCAAGTTATCCTAGGTAATTTGTATGTTCCTTTGTATGATAATTGTACTTATGTGTACCCGTACCTAAATAAACTTACTAATAGTTACTGACAATTACTTGGTGGAATTCAGTCATTTTCTTACACTTTTTAATGCATATAATTCATGTGTATCATGGATAATTAATTATTTCTTGTGCTTATTATTATTTTAAGAGATTTTAAGATTTCAAGAGATGTAATAAAAATGAGTACATTTATATAGGTGGTACAGCACACTGAGGAGTGTCTCGCTGTTCAGCCTAATGTAAACACAGATCAAGAGCATTTTCAGGCTGTTACCTAACCTAACCTAAATTACTCAAGCCTAACCTTAATTAAACGATACCTAACCTAACCTACATGTAACCTAACCTAGTGTAACATAACCAAAACAATGTAACATAACTGATACTTATTCGATAATGTACACAAGTTTATGTACTGAAAATTATAAAATAACAAGAGAGTGTTGGAGCAATCAGCGGTAAGTAACCACAGTCTAAGGTATGACCCAAATTACAAGAGGACCTCACCCCGACAACGAGCACTCATTCAACATAAATAGCCAGATAATTTACATAAAACGTGGATAAAAGATCATTGCTTCTGATTCAAACATTGTCGACCCTAGTAGCCACAACTCTGGGGGGGGGGTCAGGCCCACTGACCTTAAAAGAAAGACTGCTCACCTTCCTTGGATTATTCTTGGGTGGGAATATAATAAAATAGTCGACTAATATTACTAGTAATATGGGGGGGAAATAGGGTGAAATCAGGATCTGAAAAATAGGAGTTAGCTCCAATTCCTTGGATCAAGCATCCAACTACAGCAATATGGCACTTCCTGAAGTCTCTGTGCTATTAAAATTTAAAAAAAAATAAAGAAAATAAGGCAAATGAAAAATACCAATCAATAAAAAAAACAAGAAGAATAATTTCAAAATTAAGTAAATCTGGACAATTAAGAGTACTATTGATAATTTTCTTGGAATAAGTTAAGTATATATGGTTGCCATGAGCACAGAGGAATGTATAGATAAAAATAAATGTCACTAAACGTGTTTTTACTGAAGGAATGTGATCGATGGAGCCTTATTGCTGCCTTATTAACACCTCCATTATTAACCTACTGTATTTTACTGATGTATGACAATAATACATTAATACACCACCAATTACCTCACATGACATAGTAAAATACAGCAATAAATGCGATGCTGGAGCTTTAAAAAAGAACAAAATAAAGATGTTTGGTACTGGCTGGCACCACCTACAACTGTAGTCAACCGGCTGCAATAATACATCAATAAATAATAAAATACAAGATAATAAAGTACATTATACACGTGGCTGGGGTCACTGATGACTATACTTGCTGGTTAATTGTGGTTAATACCAAGACAAGTGTTAAATACATTGTTAATTACCATTATGTGGAGAAGGAGCGAGAAGAAGCAAGTGTCTGTGTACGTTGGGGCAGCTACCTGGTGACTGTCCCTGCCACCACGGCACCCCTGCCACTACCACCCCTTGCCAACACCACCACCCTTGCCAACACCACCACCCTTGCCAACACCACCACCCTTGCCACTACCACCCCCTGCCACTACCACCCCCTGCCACTACCACCCCCTGCCACTACCACCCCTGCCACTACCCCCGCCACTCCCCTGCCACTCCACCCCTGCCACTACCACCCCTGCCACTACCACCCCCTGCCACCACCACCACGGCACCACCACCTCTGCCACCACCCTTGCCACCACGGCACCCCTGCCACTACCACCCCTTGCCAACACCACCACCCTTGCCAACACCACAACCCTTGCCACTACCACCCCCTGCCACTACCACCCTCTGCCACCACCACCACGGCACCACCACCCCTGCCACCTCGACACCAACACCCCTGTCACTACGGCACCACCACCCTGCCACAACCCCTGCCACCACGGCACCAACACCCCTTCCACAACCCTGCCACCACGGCACCAACACCCCTGCCACCACGGCACCACGGCACCACCACCCCTGCCACCACGGCACCACCACCCTTGCCACCACGGCACCAACACCCCTTCCACAACCCCTGCCACCATGGCACCAACACCCTTGTCACCACGGCACCACCACCCCTGCCACCTCGGCACCAACACCCCTGCCACCACGGCACCACCACCCCTGCCACTACGACACCACCACCCCTTCCACAACCCCTGCCACCACGGAACCAACACCCCTGCCACCACGGCACCACCACCCCTGCCACCACCACCCCTGCTGTCACTGTCAGTAGTTCAGTGATAGTACTATCACTGAACTACTGACAGTGACACTGCCACCACCACCCCAGCTACCACCATCCCTGCCACCACTACCACCCCTGCCACCACCATCCCTGCTACCACTATCCCTGCTACCACCATCCCTGTCACCACCACCCCTGCCGCCACCATCACCATCACCCCTGCTTTGTAGTGGGAACTTTGTAGTTCCCACAGTCAGTGGCCAGGCTTCAAACACCTTTTATTGTACAGCAATAAAGGAATGGAACAGACTGCCTGCACATGTCAAAGCCAGTCATAACATGAGCCAGTTCAAGAAGAGAGCCAAAAGGTACCTAATGAATGTAGCGACAGAAAGGGAGGAGAATGATTTTTTATTTTTTTTAGCTAACACACATGTATATGTAAATAACTCTTTTTACCTTATTACTAGTATACATATATCCTTTATAATATAATAACATATATATCCTACACTGTAAAAAAATTAAGGTGTAAAAAGGACCCCAATGGAAATAAGTCACTCTGTCTGACTTTTTTAGGTTATCCTAGGTTCTCTACACATATGCTGCTATGTATGATAATGTATGTAAATGTATTTGTGTATACCTGAATAAACTTACTTACCACCTGGAACCTGGAGAGAATTCCAGGGGTCAACACCCCTGCGGCCCGGTCTGTGACTAGGCCTCATGTTGGACCAGAGCCTGATCAACCAGGCTGTTACTGCTGGCCACACGCAGTCCAACGTACAAACCACAGCCTGGCTGGTCAGGTAACGACTTTAAGTGCCTGTCCAGTGCCTGCTTGAAGACAGCCAGGGGTTTGTTGGTAATCCCCCTGATGTTTGCTGGGAGGCAGTTGAACAATCTTGGGCCCCTGACACTTATTGTGTTGTCCCTCAACGTGCTAGTGGCACTCCTGCTTTTCATTGGGAGGATGTTACATCGCCTGCCGAGTCTTTTGCTTTCATAGGGAGTGATTCTCGTGTGCAAGTTTGGTACTAATCCCTCGAGAATTTTCCATGTGTATATAATAATGTATCTCTCCCGCCTGCGTTCTAGGGAGTACAGGTTTAGGAACTTCAAGCGTTCCCAGTAATTGAGGTGGTTTATCGAAGTTATGCGTGCCGTGAAGGTTCTGTGCACATTTTCAAGGTCAGCAATTTCACCTGCCTTGAAAAGTGCAGTTAATGTGCAGCAATATTCCAGCCTAGATAGAACAAGCGATCTGTAAAGTGTCAACATGGGCTTGGCATCCCTGGTTTTGAAGGTTCTCATTATCCATCCTGTCATTTTTCTAGCAGATGCGATTGCTACGGTGTTATGGTCCTTGAAGGTGAGATCCTCTGACATGATCACTCCCAGGTCTTTGACATTAGTTTTTCGCTCTATTGTGTTGTTGGAATTAGTTTTGTACTCCGATGAGATTTTAATTTCCTCACGTTTTCCGTATCTGAGTAATTGAAATTTCTCATCATTGAACTTCATATTGTTTTCTGCAGCCCACCCCTGCCACCACCACCACGGCACAATCACCCCTGCCACCACTATCCCTGCCACCACCATCCCTGCCACCACCACCCATGTAACCATCACCACCCATGCCACCACCACCCCTGTTACCACCACCCCTGCCACCACCATCACCCTTGTCACCACCAACCTTGCCACCACCATCCCTGCCACCACCACTACCCCTGCTACCACCATCACCCCTGCCACTATCATCACCACCCCTGCCACCACCATGGCACCACTACCACGGCACCACCACTCCTGCCACCATGACTCATGGATCGAGTCATGGCTCACCAATAGGAAGCAGAGGGTGTGCATTAATGGGGTTAAATCTGAGTGGGGATCTGTAACAAGTGGCGTTCCACAGGGATCGGTTTTGGGCCCGTTGTTGTTTATAATATACATAAATGACCTTGACGAGGGAATTACTAGTGATATGAGCAAATTCGCTGATGACACGAAGATAGGTAGGATAATCGATTCAGACGTAGATGTCACGGAACTTCAGGAGGATTTAGACAAACTCAATTCCTGGTCAGAAAAATGGCAGATGCAGTTCAATGTAGATAAATGCAAAGTTCTAAAGCTCGGGAATGTTCATAACCCTAGCACCTACCAGCTTAATAATGTTGAACTCAGCCGTACAGAATGCGAAAAGGATCTGGGGGTTATGGTAAGCAGCAACCTCAAACCAAGTCAGCAATGCCTAAGCTAAGAAATAAAGCAAATAGATTACTGGGATTTATATCAAGAAGTGTAAGTGTGGAAAATATTGGTATTTTCCGAAAGTTGTAATTGATAAACTTTCCAATATGAACAGATATCCTTAATGTACCGCTGGTACATGGGGGTATGTAATAGAGAACCATCATACCAGCGGGGAGGAAGCGGGAAGAGGCTGGGCAGGGAGGAGGCAGAGAGGGGAAAGAGAGTGAACTGGGGGCCTACCGACCCGATCAGGTGATGGGATGGCCTGTCGAATTTGGAGATTCCGCCCACCAAATCGGATTTAATTACCTCCTTTCGTAATGTGGAGGAATATCCAGTGACGGGGGGAATATCAAGTGGGACAATCGGTCCAGGAGGTCCAGTAATAGGACAATAATTGTGAAATAAGGTGGGCCGCCGGCGAGTGACGCGGTCATAGGCCTATTTGAACTGAGTGAAATGACCATACGGCAGGATAAAGTCGTAACCCTGATGTTGGGGAGTTCATCTTAGAAGAGACTGTAATATATTCGATGAACTGTGGGAAATGGTGAATATAGTGAAACCGAGTTGTAAATAATCAGGGGTTGATTGTATCGACCGGGTCTGGCTTGGGTACGCCATACCCCGACCGCCATATTGGATGTGATTGAAATGAACTAACATATCGCAAGTTATCTACTCGAAATTCAAGTATCGAGACTGTGAATGTGTATAAACTAGTGGGGCATTAAGCCAGGATACACGTAATATGTAAAGTTATACGTATAAACAGTACAAACGGTCGGATTAGTGCGAGGATCTGATTCGCTACCCCGACCAACCACATGTTAACGAACGCTCGGTCTCGTGGGCGTGCACGGAAATTAACCTTCCTTGACTCGACAAGACAGCTAATACCATCGCGATCGAATCAGATCGCAGGAGGACGCCAACAACGGAACGACTCCCTCATCTAAAGCTAAGTACTCTGTTGTCGACTTTGTTATTGGCCAATGATATTGTTACGCACAGTAGATGTACTTTAGCTAGGTCAACGATCTACGATACACCGCTATGATGCTGTTAATTAGGTGAGTGTTGGTCATAATAATTTAACTGTCTGTTCTCTATCTCTTCTCCGTGTGATCAGTTGTTCAACAACCTATACAGTCCACTTAAATTTAACGTAATATAGCTATAATAAATGATCTTCTCAAATTTATTTATACTGGTCTAGAGTGCAATGGGCTAACGAGAATATTGAAGGTACCCCCTCGGTGCGGCCAGGAGCGGGTAAAGTTCTCACATACCTTAAAGGGAATGACTGCGGTAAAATTTATACGAGTCGGTCATCTCCCTGGGAGTTTGTTTATTGCTAGTGGTGGTGTCCCAGATAGACTTATCTCTCACAATTCCCCACAGCAAGCAACAGAAGTCCAGCGGTTATATTACAGCTTTATACATCATTAGTAAGGCCTCACCTAGATTATGCAGCTCAGTTCTGGTCTCCATTTTACAGAATGGATATAAATTCGTTAGAAAACATTCAGCGACGAATGACAAAGTTAATTCATAGCATTAGAAATCTTCCGTATGAAGAAAGATTGAAGACCCTTAAATTACATTCACTTGTAAGACGAAGAATGAGGGGAGACATGATCGAGGTATATAAGTGGAAGATGGGTATTAATAAGGGGGATATAAATAAGGTCTTGAGGATATCTCTCCAAGAGAGAACCCGCAATAATGGATTCAAATTGGATAAGTTTAGATTTAGAAAGGATATAGGAAAATATTGGTTTGGAAATAGGGTAGTTGATGAGTGGAACAGTCTGCCTAGTAGGGTCATTGAAGCTATGACCTTGGGTAGTTTCAAATTTAGGTTGGATAAATTCATGAGTGAGAGGGGTTGGATTTGAGTGGGACTCGCACTTGAGTTAATAGAATCTTCAAAGCTTATTTCTTGGGTAGAATTGAAAATTAGGTTGGACAATTATTCTGTTAGTGGGATGGATTGTGAAGGACCTGCCTAGTATGGGCCAACAGGCCTGCTGCAGTGTTCCTCCTTTCTTATGTTCTTATGTTCTTATCCCTGCTACCACCACACCTGCCATCACCCTTGCCACCACCACCCCTGCTACTACCACCCCTACCGCCACCACCCATGCCACCCCCTATGTCACCTCCACCATCCCACTCTGTCACCCCCTTGCCACCACCCCTGCCACCTCCACCATCCCTTTCACCACCATACTCGATACAAAGAATTATTACCTTCAAACCTAATGATGAATGATCTTGTCGACCCAGATATAAACCTATATAATCTAACTCCCAATCAAAATTTAATGGAAAGTAACTGCCTCTATTACACAGCATCACAAGCCAGCGCTGTCCTAAATACTGCTAAAAATATTACTATTCTTAATTACAATATCAGGTCCCTAAGCAAACACTATGATGACCTCCTGGCACTCCTTGATACCCTAAAGACAACCTTTTTCTGTATTATCCTTACTGAAACCTGGCGCAGGCCACAATAGATATCTACTCAATACCAGGATACACAACAATCCACAACTGCAGACCATACCAAGTTGGGGGTGGTATTGCAATCTATTAGTCTAATGAACTATCTTGTAATAACACCACCTGCTATAATGATGAATATGGAGAATATATTTTTGCAAATTTTACTGTAAAAAAAACTTAAAACTCAAATTCAAATATTTATTTCATTGCAAGTTTACATAGGTGTTGTAATTTTGTTTTTATATTTTATTTAAATACATGTGATATACATACATTATGTAAATCTTACAATAACAAAAAACACATACAACAGTGTATGCCATATATCCCTTTTATATTCTGAAAGTACATCCCACAAAAACAGGAAACAGCTATATACAATTCCTCCTCTCGGCATCCCATGTGGTGCAATGAATATATACAGTAGCAATACTTAAAGGCATTAATGCCTACCTTACAACTACATAATACTAAAACCCCAAATGAGAATGTTATAGCACCTCAGGCCTCCACGGACCTCACTTCCATCCCAAAGCAAGTTTGATCACAATCACATAATTTAAAAAACCAACATGGATAACAATCCATAATGCCCCCCCCCCACTTTTTATGTGAAGTCATCATTTCTTTTATTACATTGTATGATAGCATAACCACCTACATCCCCCTTCTAACTCAAAACAATGCCCTAATTATATAATTAAATTACATCTTGAGGCGTGACTATGACTTTTCTAGTCATAAAACAGAGTACATATAAATGAACGCGCCTCGCCGTTTGCGCCAAGCATAATATATACACAAGGATTTATACAATATTTTAAGACAAGTTACAATCTAGAACTGATCACCTACTTCATTAACATCATGACATCACAATGTCATTAAATCCTAACCAATATTTAGTTACATTTTACAGATGTACTTATAATAAACTTAAGAAATCATTGCATATCCGTCAAGTCAATGTAGTACTTAAAGACCTTTAAATACCTGCAATAAGGCACACATATATGCATGGCAGTTCACACATCAACAGAAACCTAACATATTACATGATGTACAATTCCCAACCCAAAACTATAGGTGTGGGGAATTGTGAGAGAGAAGTCTATCTGGGACACCGCCACTAGCAATAAACAACTCCCAGGGAGATGACCGACTCATATAATTTTTACCGCAGTCATTCCCTTTAAGGTATGTAAGAACTTTACCCGCTCCTGGCCGCACCGAGGGGGTACCTTCAATATTCTCGTTAGCCCACTGCACTCTGGACCAGTATAAATAAATCTGAGAAGATCATTTATTATAATTATGTTAGGTTAAATTTAAGTGGACTGTATTGGTTATTAAACAACTGAACTATCAGGAGAAGAGGTAGAGAACACAGTTAAATTACCATGACCAACACTCACCTAATTAACAGCATCATAGCGGTGTATCGTAGCTCGTTGACCTAGCTAAAGTACATCTACTGTGCGTAACAATATCATTGGCCAACAATAAAGACGACAGTATGGTACTTAGCTTTAGATGAGGGAGTCGTTCCGTTGTTGACGTCCTCCTGCGATCTGATTCGATCGCGATGGTGTTAGCTGTCTCGTCGAGTCAAGGAAGGTTAATTTCCGTGCACTCTTATATGCCCACGAGACCGAGCGTTAGTTAACATGTGGTTGGTCGGTGTAGCGAATCAGATCCTCTCACTAATCCGACCTTTTGTACTGTTTATACATATAACTTTACATATTACGTATATCCCGGTTTAATGCCCCACTAGTTTATACACATTCACAGTCTCGATACTTGAATTTCGAGTAGATAACTTGCGATATGTTAGTTCATTTCAACCGCGTCCAATATGGCGGTCGGGGTATGGCGTACCCAAGCTAGCCTCACCCGGTACAATCAACCCCTGATTATTTACAACTCGGTTTCACTATATTCACCATTTCCCAAAGTTCATCGAATATATTTCAGTCTCTTCTAAGACGAAACTCCCCTGCATCAGGGTTATGACTTTATCCTGCCGTATGGTTATTTCACTCAGTTCAAAATAGGCCTATGACCGCGCACTCGGGCGGCACCTTATTTCACAATTATTGTCCTATTACTGGACCTCCTGGACCGATTGTCCCACTTTATATTCGCCGCGGCACTGGATATTCCTCCACATTACGAAAGGAGGTAATTAAATCCGATTTGGTGGACGGAGTCTCCAAATTCGACAGGCCATCTCACCACCTGATCGGGTCGGTAGGCTCCCTGTTCACTCTCTGCCTATTCCCCTCTACCCAGCTCCCTGCCCACTTCACCAGGCATCTCGCGCATGCGTGTGAATTCGTTGGTTCTTTTCAGTTAATGTTAAGCCAACAGCAACACAGCAATGATATCTATTCATATTGGAAAGTTTATCAATTACAACTTTCGGAAAATACCAATATTTTCCACACTGCGGCCGGGCAGAGTTCGTTGTTAGACGATTCAAATTGTATCTCGTAAATTTTTGCGACTATTTTGCACGTACACAATCTTGCTGTTTTTCGTTACGAATCCACTGCAAGGATACCTCATTATCAGACCAAATTGTGGTGTCGCTAATATTTATCTCCGGCAATTTACTCCGTAAATAATCAGCTAATTTGACACCCACATAAACGGCGGTTAATTCCAACTGAGGTAAAGTACGTAATTTAATTGGAGCCACTTTAGTTTTAGACATGACAAGAGAAATATCTTTATCACATTGAAGATAAGCGACTGCTCCATACGCTAATTTAGAAGCATCGCAAAAATGTGGAGTGTATTTTCCACTCCAGAGCGGGCTACACACCGCGGGAACTCTAACATTGGAACTTTCTCATAATCACCAATTAATTCTTCCCACCTGTTAACGAATTCCTCAGGTAGGGTTTCATCCCAAGCACACTTCTGCTTCCATGCCTCTTGTACCAATAATTTCCCTCGGATTGTAAGAGGCGCCACTAAGCCTAGTGGATCGAAACATTTTGAAACTTCAGCAAGCAGGGTTCTCTTCGTTAATTTCTTGGGCATACTATAATTATTAGGCTTTAACGATATCAAGTCTCTTTCAGTATCCCAAGTCAGTCCCAATACATTGCTACACCCAGATACTTCATCGCCGGGATTATCTTTATTTATTCGGTCCTTTAACCTGGACGAATTACTGTTCCACTCCCTGAGGCATATTTGCACCTTGCATTATGTCATTAGCCCCTTCATATATCTTCATTAGCTCCTCTTCAGTTGACGTCACCCCCAGGAAATTGTCCACATAGAATTGTTTACTCATTATTTCACTCAGTGGACCACCTGTACGTTTAAGGTGCGCATTTATCGTCGCCTGAAGTAAGAACGGACTAGAAGTAGCCCCGAATAAGACACTTCTGAATCTGAAAGTTTTCAGCGGACTAAGTGGATTGCTAGGATCCTCTGGCCAGAAATCTTGTGTAATCCCGATCCGTCTCTTGCAATCCCACTCTCTGGAAAGCTTTACTTATGTCTGCCGTAAAGGCATAACTATTAACTCTGAAATTCAATAACACATCACCCAATTTCTCCGTCAGCGACGGACCTATCATCAAACAATCGTTCAAACTAGGTACATTTTTATTACCCCTGGCACTACAATTAAACACGATCCTCAAAGGAGTGGTTTTGGAATCCTTCCACCCGTGATGAGGTAAGTAGTGGCCATGAATATTGGCTTGCTCAGGGGGTACCTCCTCATGAACTGATTATTTAACTGTTCATTAATGATCCCATTATAAGCAGTCAACAATTCTGGTGTCTTACTCAACTCGTGGAGCTGGGCCTTTAACTGACCATACGCCATCCGGTAATTAGTGGGTAGCTCCGGATGGTTTAGCTTCCAGGGGAGTCGCACCCGTATTGTCCAGACTCAAATTTAACATCCTTCAGGTATTGTTCCTGAGTGAAGGAATCATCTGACTTTCTTCATTTACATTAACCCCTGATACTGTCCAGTTCCCATAACTTGTGTACTGGTTCAACGGCATTCTATAGAAGAATATGTACTCTGGGGCGGCGTTTCTGCGAAGACACACAGTGACTGCATTTATGGCTCCTCCAGTCATTCATTACTGCGAGGAAGCCGGCCATAAATGACATGGCCTGCACCCGTGTTGAGGAAAGAGTGACTCACCTCTTCGTCATACCCTTCACAAAGGCTGCATAATAGTCGCTGCCTATTAATACCCTATTGGCCCCACCGAGTCATTATTGACCACAGATGGTGCCAGTTTCACATTATTCTGTGAGAGTCTCTGCTTGGTGGCATTAAGACCCACAGGGAGACCTTCTCCGGTAGTCTATCCACGACTACGCATAACTTGGGTCTTCTCTGCCCAGACCGACGTTTACATAAACCGTGTCATAGACTGGGCCCTTTATCTGAGAGAAAACCCCGACAATTATAATGTGGTAGGACCCCCTTTCGTACTTTCATCCCATTAAGGCAACTGCGCTTATGAAAGTACGTTGTGATCCCTGATCTAACAATGCTGTTACAGTCTTGGATTTACGCCATTTATCTTTAACTGTCATGTCCAACACAGGTAGTGCTACTTCAGCTAAACCATTACGAACGTTAGCTGCGAGTTTTACGTGCGCCACTGTAGTGTCGGGGTGATTATCCTTACCATTACTAGGATTACACCCGCTCTTACACATCACGATGTGGTGCCTGCCATTATTGCATTGGTGACAAGTATTCAGTTTGGTCTGGCAATCCCTCACATTATGATTACCAAGACATCGAATACACCGGTTCAGCTCATCCAACCCTCACTTTCGCATCCCAAGAATTATAGGTAACGCAGAGTTTAGAGAGATGGGTTTCATTACAGAAGAGACAATCTTCTCCTGGCTCGACAGCTTACCCCCCGGGTTACCCTTATTGGGGTGTTTATTCTTTCTGTCTTGTTGTGACGAACCACTATTACTGGTCCCTGTCACTTGATATGTGCCAACATAACCCCTTTTAGTGGTTGGGTTGTAACTATTACTATTGGGATAATTTTTCCCTTTGTGGAACTTTAGTTGATGACTCAACGTCACTATGACCAGTATTCTTAAAAGTAGTGGGCTGGTTAGTTTGCAACCTGAACAATTAATTCTGCAAACCCGTCCTTATCTCTCCCAACCCGAAGTAAGCCTTGTGGTACTTGTTAGATAACCACTTATCGTCTTATGGTTCAATTTAGCTCGTACTACCGGACAAACGAACCAACTTGCATTCTCCAAATTGTGTTTGTTACTTCAAAATCTGGAGAGTGCTCTCAGTTTGATCCGAAACTGTTGCAACCTTTGTAGTTGTGCCCTGGCGGTTTCAAATTAACCACTGCCATTACTAAATCCACTGTATGCTGTTCCGAGTTACCATAAGCACCTCTAGCAGACGAACAGCTTCTATAAGAGTCGTTTACATTCGGGAAAGCCTGAATGAGAATGAGGGCATCTCCCTCAATTGTCCCTTTAAATAAATCAACTTGGCAACACTTTCCAGATCCTTCCGATCGTGCACCATTGCCTTGAAAATTGACCAAAATTCCTCCCAGCTGTCTCCCGGCTGGAACGACAACAATTGTACTTCCGGGAGTCTGGGGAGGGACACTTTATTTGCCGCGGGAGGTTGGCCCACCACGTCACTCATACTCCTTAACCTACCTAGTACCGTAACTTTACAGGCACACATGACTTCTTCCAATTCACTATATTGTCGTAACAGTGTATCTCGTTCCTCACTGCTCGCACAATCATCCAGTAACTCAACTTCATAGATTTTGAACCACTTCACGTACGACGCGTACCTGAGTTCTAGTAATCAAAATTTGTTTCTAAGTCAATAACACTCGTCGACGGCTCGTTCACTAAGTTCAAACACGTATTGTGTCTTTGTTACATGTCCCTTGCGAGCTTGCAACGACGCTTTCTTGGCTTTAATATCCATGGTTTTGCCACCCGGCATGGGAACTCCACCAGGTTCAGTCATGGTTGTAGAATTAAAACCACTGACGTCACAAATTAAATAAATTGTTTATAAAGGTGTTTTACCTTTACCTTGCAAAATCGTAGCCACGCCTGTGCTGCAATTAATTGACAAATTTTATTCCACCACACAATTAATTAACTGTGCTCTATACTCACTTCCTAGTCAGTCACTTATTTTTTAAATTTAAATTTAAATTTTAATAATGATTACACTAATCACATCCGGTTCAGGACGGACCAACGGGCGCTGTGGGGAATTGTGAGAGAGGGTCTATCTGGGACACCGCCACTAGCAATAAAAACCCCAGGAGATGACCACTCATATAATTTTACTCAGTCATTCCCTTTAAGGTATGTAGAACTTTACCCCTCCTGGCCGCACCGGGGGTATTCTATTTCAGGCCCCTGCACTCTGGACCAGTATAAATAAATCTGAGAAGATCATTTATTTAATTATGTTGGGTTTAAAATTTTGGGACTTATTGGTTTTAAACAACTGAACATCGGGAGAAGAGGTAGAGAACTCAGTTAAATTAACATGACCAACACTCACCAATTAACAGCATTTAGCGGTGTATCGTAGCTCCGTTGACCAGCAAAGAATCTACTGTGCGTAACAATATCAGCCAAATAAAGACGACAGATGGTCCAGTTTAGATGAGGGAGTCGTTCCTGTTGACGCCCCCCCGCGATCTGATTCATCCATGGTGTTAGCTGTCTCGCGGTCAAGGAAGGTTAATTTCGGCACTCTTATACGCCCACGAGACCGAGGTTAGTTAACATGGGTTGGTCGGTGGCGAATCAGATCCTCCACTAATCCGCCCTTTTTGTACTGTTTATACGTATAACTTTACATATTACGTATATCCCGCTTAATGCCCCATAGTTTAAAACACATTCACGCGATACTTGAATTTCGAGTAGATAACTTGCGGAAAATTCCCAAAACCCGGGTCCAATATGGCGGCGGGGATGGCGTACCCCCCAGCCTCACCCGTACAATCAACCCTGATTATTTACAACTCGGTTTCACTATATTCACCATTTCCCAAAGTTCATCAAATTTTCAGTCTCTTCTAAGACGAAACCCCCCTGCATCAGGGTTATGACTTTATCCCCGTATTTATTTCACTCAGTTCAAAAAGGCCTATGACCGCGCCCCGCGGCGGCACCTTATTTCACAATTATTGTCCATTACTGGACCTCCTGGACCGATTGTCCCACTTTATATTCGCGCGGCACTGGATATTCTTCCACTTACGAAAGGAGGTAATTAAACCATTTGGTGGACGGAGTCTCCAAACGCCAGCCCTCCCACCTGATCGGGTCGGTACCCCTTTCCTCTCTGCCTATTCCTCTACCCAGCTCCCGCCCAATTTCCAGCATTTCGGCATGCGAAATTCGTTGGTTCTTTTTTAAGTTAAGCCAACAGCAACACAGAAAGATATCTATTCATATTGGAAAGTTTATCAATTACAACTTTCGGAAAACCTTTTTTCCACAATGGTATCCTTGCCAAACCTTGTCCTGCACATACAGGTATGGGCCCCTAAAAAACTGGTGGAACTGTCCAATACCTCCCAAAATATCCACCCTCGTGATATGCATAGAAAATATTGTACAAACATATGATCGTTTCTAGACTCATTGAATTGCAGGTCCCCATACATTTCCCCGCACCAACATTCATGCAGTTAAAACAAAAACTTCGTCAAACACATTTAGTTACATGTCACAATCAGTGTAAGTATAAACAGGGAAAAAAAAAACCTTAGCATGAAACAGAAAAAAAAATTCTGGGAAAAAACCCTGGTTCTTTCCTGTCTGAAAAAAAAGGAAAACGCCCACACTCATTTCCAATCACACGACACCTTAACACCCAACATCTACCCAAATAAACAAGCCATCCCCCTGACACCCCCTACCCCAAAAAAAAAACTCTCCCCGTCTTGAGTCCGTACACAAAACATTCATCAGACAAAAACACCTAACCAACAGGAAATTAAACAAAAAAAAAAAAAAGAAAAAATGGAAACAAGGGTGGGAAAACAACCCCCTCCCCCCCAAAACACCCCCACCCCGCCCCTCTACAAATAACCTCATTCCTTGAAACAAACCCCCTCCTCGCCCTCCTCCCCCCTCCCTGCGTCAACCTCGACCTCGCCTTTATAAATCACGCAACGTCATCATCCTATACTCCTGTACAAAAGACCTATCCCACCCTTTCCCATACACCATGATTTCTACATTTAGTCCTATTGTACCCAGTTGATCCGTTCCCAACCCCTTATCCCTCAGTCGTCATGACACACATACAAAATCAACCATCAAAAAATAAATACCAAGTCTCACCACTACCCCAACTGTGAGGGTACTTTTCCCCTCCCAGCCCCGATGTCAGCGATGGCACAGGGTGTGCCGGGCTCACGGTTCCACTGCAGGGACAGCGCCATGGAGTTCGGCTGCGAGGCAGTGTCAGTGCCAAGGCAGTGTGCACCAGTTCCTCAAGCTTCAAAATCCGGCACGGTGGGTCTGGGCACCCGGAGGGCTCCAGGTGGGAACAAACCAACAGCCCCTCCCAGCAGACAGAGGGCCTGGGATCTGCAATCAAATTGGGAAGGACGTTGACACGTCCCCAGGGCAGCTCTCCCCCCGTACTGATAGCAGTGCTGACCCTTGGACCTCATGGGGAGGGTCGATGGTGCTCCTGCAAGCAGGAGATCCGGCCCAACCTGCTGCTGTTTGCAACGTCTGGCTGTCCTGCAAAGAGGGACAGGCACCTTGAAACATCTGTTGTTGGGGCAATGGATGCATTCCCTAGAATGTTTGTTAATTGCTCATTACTCTGAAATTTTTGTTCATGATTGAACCATGTATGGAATTTTATGATTCATTCCCTTTTGTAACTTGTCTGATTGTGACCAGATCTAGTTCATTACCTTTGAAAACCGTCATGATTGTGACCAGCTCTCCGGGAGCTCATTACCTTTTGAAAATGGTCATAATTGTGACCAGATCAGTTCATTACCGCTTTAACTTGTTCACTATCAAAACTTTGGAGTCCCCCTGGACCAATTATGTACCTCTGTAATCTTTTGACTACCCCACAGGATGGGTATGGGGTGCATAATAAAGATATTAAACTAAAAACCAAGTCTCACCTGTAATCACCCCCAATGTCTAGACACATATCAAAACAACACCCTCCCCTCCCATATATCTTACCACACATCTATCCAATTTATAGGATCAAAATTGAAAAAATAAATGGCATGCATATAGTTTCTTCCAAATCACATTCTGCAGCACCCCCTCTCCAAGACCCATCTGGCAGCAAAGCTTTTAAAGCCACGACCCCATGCAAAAACCTGTACATAAATTCTCTATCTCTTGAATGAACATGAAACTCTTTAAACCTCTTTCCAAGTCTTAACCCAATCATAAGGGATCGTCACCTTCCCCCCAATTACCCCACCTCCCCCTCCCATCACACTCGCCTTCAAAGTATGAGGTTGCTGATCACCACCAGACTTTAAAATCCCAGCACTGCCTCAAAAGCGCTCCCCCACCAATGCAGCGCCCTCTCCACCCACCCCACCCCAGTGCCATCTGGTCCCCCCCACTACCATGAATCTCATAGAATTTCTATGAGAGTTCTATGATAAAGTAACAGAGGTAAGGCAGGAGAGAGAAGGTGGATTGATTGCATTTTCCTGGACTGCAGGAAGGCCTTCACAAGCCTCACATGAGATTAGAAAGAAGTTGAAAAACAAGCAGGTAAACAGGAAGGGGAATGGATCAGGGAATACCTCAAAGGGAGGCAACAACGGGTCATGGTGCGTGGTGAGGTATCACAGTGGGCGCCTGTGACAGCGGTGTACCCGCGGGGGTCAGTCCTAGGACCAGTGTTATTCCGGGATATGTAAATGACATGACTGACGGGATAGACTAAAGTGTCTGCAAACAGACCGGACAAGCTCGACATCTGGTCTACAGATGGTTTCCCGAATTCAACCCCAAATGCAAAGTCATGAGGATGGGAGAAGGGCAAAGAAGACCGCTGACAGAGTAAAAACTAGGCGGACAAAGGCTACAAACCTCGGAAAAGGAAAAGACCTTGGAGTGAGTATAACGCCACGCACGCCCGGAGGCACACATCAACCAGATAACTGTGGCAATATGGGGGCGTCTGGCAAACCTTAGATTAGCGTTCCGTTCCTTAAAAAGGGGGAATCGTTCAAGACACTGTATACCGTGTACGTCAGGCCCATACTAGAATTCAGCCCAGTCTGGAACCCACACCTGGTCAAGCATAAGGAAACTAGAGAAAGTGCAAAGGTTTGCGAAAGGTTAGTTCCACAATCAGGGGTCTGTCTTATGAAGAAAGATTGGGGGAAATAGGATAACCCTGGAGGAAAGGGGTCAGAGGAGACATGATAAACATAAAAATACTGGGGAATTGACAAGGTAGATAGTGACAGGTTGTTTCAGGAGGGAACACAGAAAAAAGGGGGACACAACTGAAGCTGAAGACTCAGATGAGCAAAGGGATGTCAGGAAACATTTCTTCAGCCACAGAGTAGTGGAAGTGGAATGGACTGGAAAGATATAGTGGGGCAGGAACATACATAGTTTTAAGACAAGGTATGATAAAGCTCATGGAGCAGGGGGAGCAAGACCCAGTAGCAGACAGCGAAGAGGCGGGGCCAGGAGCTGAGTCTCGACCCCTGCAACCACAATTGGGGTAAATTGGTGATACTGATACCTATTAGTAAGGTAGGATTTGAAGTAAAGTGCATGACCCCATACCATAGTGGTCAAGTTTTGGAGAGGATGCTGTGGTTTACTGTGTCGAAAGCCCATAGGTCAAAAAAAGTCCCAATGGTTTCCTTAGTTTTGAGTGCTGTGTAAAGCAGGTCTATAATTTTAACGTCATCGTTAGTGCTTTTATTTTTCTGAAGCCAAATTGGCGGGGTTGGTATGCTTTGTGTCGTTATAAACAGTATAATCTCTTGTGCACAAGTTTCTCGAAATTTTGGATAGCAACGGTAAGTTTGATATTCCAAGTTGTTTACGTCTGTGGGGTCACCACCTTTGTGTATTGGTGAACCCTAGCTGTTTTAATAGTGTCGGGAAAGTGTTTGTTTCTAGGATTTGTTAAAAAGTAATGAAATAGCATGAAAGGACATGGGCGGCTCGCTTGTATAATAATGGGGACTTGAGACAGATTCCCTGATTTATTTTTAAGGACTTGATTATCATGGTGACTTCAGTGGGCCCGTAGGTGCAAGATAGGGAGGATGGGGAAAATTTCCCCTAGGTAATCCTTTCCGTTGGATCGGGTTTTACTGGCAAAATTTGATCCTATGGTTGAGAAGTCATTTGGTTATTATCTCTATCTCTGATTCCTCAATAAGGGACAATTAAGCACATAGTGTTCAAGACAGGACCATATGCCTGATCACATAATTTTTTAGTTTGATAATCATCTGTGTCCTCCCAAACTGCCAGAAGTACTTGTATAAGCCTAAGCCTGACCACTACAACATCAGTCAGTCTGTTCACATTGAAGTTGCTCCAAAACATGCCCATCATGCTCATGTTAGCATAACAGATAGGCACATTCATGGAGATTAGATTTTGCCACCGAAGTGGCTAGTTTTTGTGCACCCCATATCCATCATGGGACGGTAGCGCAAGAGCATATGGATACACAAAAGGCCTAGGAACGAGGCCCCAAAAGGGTAATTGTACATTTGGGTTTAAATCTACAGTTCACTTATCTGTTACAAGCAAATTTAGGAAACTTATATAACTGGATCTTATTTTCATTAAAAGATACTTGAATGTCTCATAGGTTATTATATTGTCTGTCTTGATTCTCAATAAGTGGACAATTAAGCACAGTGTTCAAGTGACTATTTCCTGATCACATAATTTGCATTTAGTTTGATCATCATCTTTTGGCTTCCAAACTGCCAGAAGTACTTGTGAAGTCTAAACCAACTACAACATCAGTCAGTTAGTTAGTTTGATATCTTTATTATGCACCCCATATCCATCCTGTGGACGGTAGTCAAAAGATTACAGAGGTACATAATGGGTCCAGGGACTGGACCTCAAAGTTTGATAGCTGAGCAAGTTAAAAAAGGTAATGAACTCAGATGGTCACAATCATGACAAGTTAAAAAGTATTTGCAGATTACAGAGGTATATATAGGTCCGCTGGGCCCCAAAGTTTTGATAGCTGAACAAGGTACAATGGTAATAATTCTAGTTACAAGGTAATGAATCATGGTAAATAATTAGTCTGTACATGGTTGCACTCATGAACAAATTATAAAGCAATGAGCAATCTATTAGTCTACCCCAGCCACAACTGTAATGAGTTTGTTGGTGCAAATTTTAATTGTTGGGTCACACACACACACATATAACATACATATACACACACACACACATAGTAGAAGAGTAGCTATGCGTACGGGGGAGGCCCAGAAAAGAGCGACATAGCATCGAAAGTTTAGTCCGACCCAAACTGTTCAGTCACATCAGAAGGAAGAAACAGTCAAGGACCAGGTGATAAGGCTGAGGAGAGAAGATGGGGAACTCCAATGATCAAAATGTGAAGTCAACTTGAGGAAGTATTCACAATGGAGGAAGGAAGGCAGCTGGGTAGACAAGACATGGTTTAAAAAGGGATGTACCAAGTGCTAGGGGCATAAAAACTGAGGAGGAAGTGAAGCAGTTACTCAGTGACCTCGATACCTAAAGGCAATGGGTCCGGACAATATCCCCCCGTGGGTTCTTCGGAAGGACTGGGGTACTAGTGTGCCACTTACCTAATATTCAACACATCCCTGAAACTGGGCAGCTACCTGGGTATGGAAGAAGGCCAACGTAGTCCCCTTTTTTAAAAAAAGAGAAAAGAAAAGAGGCACTAAACTATAGACCTGTCACTTACATGTATAGTGTGCAAAGCCCTGGAAAATCATCAGGAAAAGAATGGTGGAACCCGAGCGGAACAGGATAATAAGCACCAACAGCACGGATTCCGGGGGCAAATCCTGTGTAACAAACCTCCTAGAGTTCTATGATAAAGTAACAGAGGTAAGGCAGGGAGAGAAGGGGGTTGATTGCATTTTCCTGGACTGCAGGAAGGCCTTCGACACAGTTCCTCACATGAGTTAGTAAAGAAGTTGGAAGAACAAGAGGTATAACAGGAAGGGCACTGAATGATCGGAATACCTCAAAGGGAGGCAACAACGGGTCATGGTGCGTGGTGAGGTATCACAGTGGGCGCCTGTTGAGCGGTTACCGCAGGGGTCAGTCCTAGGACCAGTGTTATTCCTGGTATATGTAAATGACATGACGGACGGGATAGACTCAGAAGTGTCTCTATTTCGGATGATGTGAAAATTGAGGGAATCCATCGGAAGAGGACCAGGCAGGGCTGCAAACAGACCTGGACAAGCTCACATCTGGTCTAGCATTGGCTTTTAATCCCTCCAAATCAAAGTCATGAGGATGGAAAAGGGAAGACCCCACAGAGTACAAGCTAGGGGACAAAGGCTACAAACCTCGGCAAAGGGAAAAACCGGGTGAGTATAACGCCAAGCACGCCTCCCCGGGGGCAAATCAACCAGATAACTGCGGGCATATGGGCGTCTGGCAAACCTTAGATTAGCGTGCCGTTACCTTAACAAGGAATCGTTCAAGACACTGTATACCGTATACGTCAGGCCCATACTAGAATATGCAGCACCAGTCTGGAACCCACACCTGGTCAAGCACGTAAGGAAACAGAGAAAGTGCAAAGGTTTGCGACAAGGTTAGTTCCCCTCAGGGGTCTTCTTGAAGAAAGATTGAGGAATAGGGCAACAACACTGGAGGAAAGAAGGGTCAGAGGAACATGATAACGACATACAAAATACTGGGGGAATTGACAAGGTAGATAGTGACAGGTTGTTTGAGAGGGAACACAGAAACAAGGGGACACAACTGGAAGCTGAAGACTCAGATGAGCAAAGGGATGTCAGGAAAAATTTCTTCAGCCACAGAGTAGTCAGGAAGTGGAATGGATGAGAAAGATATAGTGGAGGCGGAACCATACAAGTTTTAAGACAAGGTATGATAAAGCTCATGGAGCAGGGAGAGCAGAGACCCAAGCAGACAGCGAAGAGCGGGCCAGGAGCTGAGTCTCCCTCCCACAATAGGTGAGTACTGGGTGAATTAGGTGAGTACACATATATATATATACACACACACACACACACGTGTCATGCTTTATTTCAGGGAGCAAAGTGGGATTTTTCCAGAATGGTCTGTAATATACCACTGTGGATAAAATATACTTTGACATATCTTGAACATTTCTGAGTGAGTAGTCTCTGAATTCATTAATTTTATCGCACTCCAGTACATAATGACGCAGGGTGTGACAATAATCCAACTGGCAAAGTTTACATCTTGTTTGGTATACATCTAGGTGGTGATTTAACCTGCCAAAGAATTGAAAGCCGGAGGCGGGCGGAGGACATCCAAGGTCCAACATCAGTCAGTCTGTTCACATTGCAAGTGGCTCCATAAACATGTTTATCTGTGTTCATGTTATCATAGTGGGTTTAGATCTACTCAGGCTTCTAACTGCATTCCTATAGCAATCATTTTCATTATTTACTTCTCTCCCAATATTATTCCTAATGCTAGACACAGATATACCAAAGTTATATTCTACATTCTCCTTCTTTTTTTATATTTTATTTAAAACCTTATGTACATAACCATATGACTGCAAGAACAAAAAACCCTTCTGCATCATTCGACATAACATAGTACAGAAAGTTTATCATTAAATAAGGAAAAAAATCCTTATCCCCAAAAGTAACAATACATAACATTGCCACAACATACACTAAAACATGCCAAAAAAAACAAAATAATTTCAAAGAAAACTAACATACCAAAGTTATCAAAAAAAAACAATCATGACATTGTAAAAAAATATAAAATCCCCTACCTACTTCTTCATCTTATTTAACCACCTAAAAATTATATGGAAAGGGAAAAGACCCCTCCACTGTCAAACACCACTGACAGTGAAAGTGTATCAAAAACTATTCTAACTCAAAATTTAAAAACATTATGTCTCATAAAAGACGAAAATATGGAAAACATTGTCAAATATTCCCAAAAAACATGTTAAATCACTAAACCAACCTAGCTAAACATTGAAAAAAAAAAAAACTAAACCTGAAAAAATGATATCAATATTGCATTACATTTTCATAACTCAATTCTCCTTCTGGGT